>JAGTTH010003531.1:0-127166 GCA_022606485.1 Agraylea sexmaculata | reverse complement strand
AAATAATTTCAAAACAGACAAACAACTTGACTAACACTACAACTTTCAAAACCAATGACATGCCAAAGTCGTATGCTCAAGCCACCAAAAATATCGAGCCAACTCCCGAAAAACCACAAGACAATATTATAAATAATTTAATAATTAAAATGGACAAACTCATTGAACTTGTCATGAAAACCATGGACAACATGACACAGATCATGGCAGCTCTTGTACTAAATAAAAAATGATTCCATTATTAAAAATATGTCTTTGGAACGCCAACGGTCTTGGACAACATAGCCAAGAAGTAAAATTATTTTTAAAAGAAAAAAACATTGACATAATGCTTATATCGGAAACACACTTTACCGAAAAAAGCTACATAAAAATTCCCATGTATACTATATATACGACGAATCACCCCGATGGAACTGCGCATGGCGGAACAGCGGTGATAATTAAAAACACTGTGAAACATCATCTCACTGAAAAATATGATCGAGACTTTCTCCAAGCAACCACAATTGCTGTTGGAGATACAAATAATTATGTATATATATCGGCTATTTACTGCCCACCCAAACACTCGATTAAACGAGAACATTTTGACGATTACTTCAGAACACTTGAAGCGGATAAATTCATCGCAGGTGGGGACTTCAATGCCAAACACCAACAATGGGGGTCTAGACTGGCCACACCCAGGGGGGGAGAACTGTATAAAAGTATGGCAAACAACAAGTTGACTCATCTATCGACTGGTGAACCAACATATTGGCCTACAGATAGAAGAAAAACACCGGACCTCATAGACTTCTGCGTAGTGAAAGGAATTCCAATCGAAAGACTGAGCGCAGAATCTTTCCTCGATCTGTCATCAGATCACTCACCTGTTATTATTAAATACAGCTTGCTACAACCAATTATCAAACCCAGTAAATTTACACTCGGTAACCGTCACACAGATTGGGAATATTTTAGACATATCTTAAATGAAAATTTGAAATGTGATATACCATTGAAAACAGAAGACCAACTTAACACCGCAGTTATTCACTTTCAAAATCAAATTCATTCCGCAGTGAAAAAAAGCCACGCCCAATATGTCAAAAAAACCACACTCAACAGATGATTTTCCCCGCTGGATTCAGGAAAAAATACATGAAAAAAGACGCATTCGTAAAGAATGGCAAAATACTCGAAGCAAGGAACCGAAGAGAAAACTGAACGAAGCAATAAGAGATATTAAAAATATCCTATGTGAATGGAAAAATAAAGGGATTCAATCCTATCTGGAAGGTCTCACAGCAACCGACGCTACAGATTATTCTCTATGGAAAGCTACAAAAAAACTAAAACGGCCCCAAATATCCATACCGCCCATCAAAACAGCTGACGATAAATGGGCAAAAACTACCAGAGAGAAATCAAACGAGTTTGCGAAACATCTCAAGGGAGTATTTACACCAGCGGAAAGGATGTGTTCCCCTGAAGAAGAAAGTCACATTCATAATTTATTAGATAGTACGGAACATAAAGAAAACTATTATGTCAAAATTGGACTTCAATGCGTCAAGCATGTTATAAAATATGAAGTACGCGCAAAAAAAGCGCCAGGACATGACATGATTACCGGGAAGATAATCAAAGAATTGCCAGATATCAGATTAAGATTTCTAACCATAATATTTAACGCGATACTTAGAATGGGTAGCTTCCCTAGACAGTGGAAAATAGCAGAAATTATTATGCTACATAAACCAGGTAAACCACCCGAAGAAGTCACTTCATATCGACCGATAAGCCTCCTGCCAATATTTTCCAAAATATTTGAAAAAATTCTACTGCGCAACATGAAACCAATACTTTTTCAAGAACATATGATCCCTGATCATCAATTCGGTTTCAGAGAAGCGCACTCGACAATTGAACAAGTTCATCGAGTTGTGACGATCATAGATCGCTCCATACAAGAAAAAACTACTGTTCAGCAGCATTCTTAGATATCAGTCAAGCTTTTGACAAAGTCTGGCACCCAGGCCTGCTTTTTAAAATCAAAGGAAAACTGCCCAAAAACATGTATGATATTATCAAATCGTACTTGACCGATAGACAGTTTTTTGTTAAATATGACAACGAAACTTCAAATCTTAATACCATAAGATCTGGAGTACCGCAAGGGAGTGTACTAGGTCCTGTACTGTATCTAATATATACAAACGATCTCCCAAAAACCGACAACACGACACTGGCTACATACGCTGACGATACCGTCATACTCGCTTCGGACAAAGATCCAACAGCTGCCTCACAATTCCTCCAGAAACACCTTGACGCAATACAGAAATGGCTTGAAGTATGGAGAATTAAAGTAAATCAAACCAAATCGACACACGTGACATTCACAAACAAAAAACAGACATGTCCACCAGTGAAAATTGGTGTGAAAAATATTCCACAAGAAGACTCGGCTAAATACCTCGGTATACACCTTGACAGAAGCCTAACATGGCAAAAACACATTAAGACAAAGAGACTTCAAATGGAACATAAAAAAAAGACAAATGTACTGGTTGATTGGCAGACATTCCCAACTCACACTTACAAACAAGCTATTGCTGTATAAAGCAATAATCAAACCCATTTGGACATATGGATGTCAACTGTGGGGGACAGCTAAGGATACTCATATCAGCAGTATTGACAGGTTTCAAAACAAGACCCTGAGAGCAATTTTAAATGCTCCATGGTATGTACCCAACTGGGTCCTATTACAGGACTCTAAAACAATGACAGTACGCGAAGAATTGAAAAAATTCAGCGAAACGTACCAAAGTAGATTAAAAAGTCACCCGAACGCACTAGCGAGGGACTTATTGACCGTAGACTACGCAAGACGTCTACAAAAATACAGACAACTTGACTTGCCAGCAAGATTCAAGGACTGACAATGGTGTTTACTTGATAAAAAAAGTATGAACACTTGAACACTTATAACCTAAACACAACGCCGGGATTGAGTCGTCACTGGACAACCAACCCTCAAGACAATGTGACAACAGACGACGAGTAAGATGTCTCTAGACAGGGTACTCAAAAATATAAATCAAAAAAAAAAAAAAAAAAATTTAATTACTTGTATCATTAATTCGTTATATTGCTTCAAAAAATTTTTTTTGAAATATCACTAGTCACACTGTTAATCGACTAAAATTCAGTCATTAAATAATTTAAATAATTCGTCTTAGAAAATTATAATACTATAATTTTGTATACAAATTTTTCCCTACAAATTTTGCATATTTCATTTCAAATTAAACCTTCTTCATATCAAATTCAACCTAAGGTTAAATTGTCTTGACACAAAAAGCTATCAAATCTTCACACTATTTTATGTATTTTAAAATACATAATTAAGTTTAGAGTCTAAAATTTTCGATCCAACTATATTTGTTTATTGACAATAATAAAAACGGTTTGAATTTAAATTAAATAGTGTCCATTAAAATTAAAAAAACCTGTTTAATAATAATACTTATATACTCGTATACTGTAATACTTATGATAATAAATAAACAAATAGGTTATAAGAGCTTTTATCGGAAAATTCGTTTGATCGAGCATTCCATTTCACTTGTAAATGGCAATACCGTTTATTTATTTATTCTTTATATAAATTAATCTTACTGTGAATAAATCATAGTTTATAATAAACGAATATGGAACATCTTGAACGAATCACACATCTGAACCAATAAAATCATCTGTCGTAAAATCATCCACATGAAAATGTATTGAGTGCATTATGAAGCCAATGTAAAAATAATGGTTTTGTAGTAGAAGGCATATCACGATTTAATCGTGCTTAGTAAAGTAACGATCCAAGGTTCGACTATTGGAAAAAGTGTGCACCATTTGGGTCACTCATGTGAAGTTCCTTCAAAAATATATGCGATGTTCAATTAATAATAACAAAGTCAAGGGTGAGCATTGAGATTGCCATTATTATTCATTATGAAGGTTTTTTTATGTGTTCATAAAAAATATGCTCTTCATATAAGTTAGTACGCCTGGGGCTAATATGTATATTATTAACATTTTTACTGTATAATATTAAATTAATCAAGTTCAAAAAATCATAATTAAACCTATTTGGGATTATAACCACAAAGAACATCTTCAAATAAATAGATAGACAATTTATAAAATTATGTAATAAATCCATATGTTTTTTTAAATGATTAGAAATTTTATTAATTTAAGTGCGGTCACGTTATATTGCATAACTTTTTAAATAAAGTAATTAATAAATCGTGAATAAAAACAATTTATTCCCGCACCGTAAAAATATGCATTGCTTATATTTTGATATTTAGTAAGGTAAATATCTTATTTATTAATATATAATATATATATATATATATATATATATATATATATATATGTATATATATATATATATATATATATATATATACTTGCCTATACTCTTATATATATTAATAAATAAATTCGTATAACCGCCTACAGGACGCAACACGCTCAACTTCTCTTCTCAACTATAAACTTTGGATTATCATTCTACATAATATTATTATAAAATATTACCATTGATTTATTGACAACCAGAAAATATATTTATACACTAAAACAATTCATATTTTATCAACATGTTTTTAAATTTATTTCCAGGAGCTTTTATTTCGCTTATTCACGAACAAAGATGCCATCTTTGGTTTATTAGATATACAAATTTATAATTAAGTTTTTGAGTTACATGACTTATTTTGCTAAGATTATAATTTTCGAGTGGTTTTTATTACTATTTGTGTTGGAGCAGGATAGGAAAACATAATTAAAATTGCACTTAATAAGTTTTTGCTTTCAGCGTATTATTTTAAATCAAAATCAACGTGGAGAATATTTGATTGGTTATTTTTTATGCTTATAAATCAACAATTTCAACATATTGTCTTGGATACTTATAGAAGAACTTATAAAGAATTTTATATTAGATATTTTTCTCTATTTCATATTTAATTATTTGGGACCTGTGAATGAAAATACATCAAAGTATGTATTATTTCTCACCAGTTCAAATATAATTATATCAAGAAATAATATATCATTGGCTTGGGAAATAAAAATGTCAACTTATTAGAGATTTTTCGCCAACAGCCAGTTTATATAATTATTATTTTGATCAAAATGGTAATGGGAAATTATTTACTCTTTCGAGTAAAGAAGCATTCAAACCCAGCTCTATTATCAACAGTAAAATGATTAGGTAAAATAATTTTAAATAAATGCAATTAATATGATTCTATAATATACACATATTACTGTGCATTATTAATTTGTGTGAAATTCAAAACCACACTATTGTAAAATAATGCTATTAAACTATAGGTAATAGAGTACATTTTATTTCACAAAAATGTGATCGGTTTTATGGATTAATCTAATAATTTTCATAATAAATTTAAAAAAATCTTTGAATAAAATATTTTTATTTTTCCTTTTCCAAATATGTATACAATAATTGTACATAATTTGCATGGTAACTTTTAATAAATACAATATAATATTTTCTTAATTCTAATATAAAATTATTATTCACCGTGCATTAAATAAATAATATTATATGGGTTGAGTTAAATAATTTATAATGGTACTCCGTATTGGGGGCTGGGACCTTCACCATTGTAGGCATTGGGTTGACTGAGATCAATGGAGTCAGCATTTGGGGGGAGGTATGTTCTGTCAGAAAAGGTTGGACCATTACCCAAGCCATTCTTGTACACATCAAGACCATTTCCATTAGTGTTGCCATTGCTAGGAGGTCCGTATACTGGACGGGGAGCAGCGAAAGCATTTCCGTTGCCATTGCTGTTGGAGAATCCATTGCCATTGCCGTTGGAGTATCCGTTTCCATTGCCGTTAGAGTATACGTTTCCATTGCCGTTGGAGTATCCATTTCCATTGCCGTTGGCGTTGGAGTAACTATTTCCATTGCCGTTGCCATTGGAGTATCCATTTCTATTACCGTTTCCGTTGGCGTATACATTACCGTTTTTGTTACTGTTTCCCTTACCGTTCTTGTAGCCGTTACCGTTGCCATTTTTGTACCCATTACCATTTCCGTTACCGTTGAATCCATTAGCTCCGGGAACACCATAAACAGGCTTTGGTCCATTTCCATTGACAAATCCATTGTCACCAGTGAATCCATTTCCATTGCCATTGGAGTAATTGTTTCCATTTCCACTGGATGGAAGACCATAAACCGGGCGGGGAGCGTTTATTCTATTGCCATTCGAAATTCCATTTCCATTAGAATAAGCATTGTTGTTGCCATTTTTGTAACCGTTACCGTTTCCGTTTTTGTATCCGTTTAATTTTCCGTTGCCATTGCCATTGGAGTAACCATTGCCGTTTCCATTTCCGTTGGAGTATCCATTAGAGTAACCATTGCCCCGACGGTTTCCGTTAGACAAAGCATTGCCGTTACCATTTGAATATCCATTACCATTTCCATTAGCAGCGCTGTATTCAGCACTAGGAGCGTTATAGTTGTATCCTCCATTACTTCCTCTTTGTTGGCTCAGCCTAGCATCAGCTTCTTCCATAGCCCTAACTACTTCCTCGTTGACGATGTAGTATTGTTGAGCCTGGCTGCAGTCAACATTGTACCACCAATCACAGACGAGGAATTGTTGGTTGAAGAGAGTTCCGTTGGGGCAAAGGAAAGCATCACGACGACCTCCTCGTTGGCAAATATGGAACACTTGACATTGAGCTTCAGGATCAGCGTAGTAACCGGGGTATTGTTGTTGGTCACAGCTGAAGCTGGTTTCAGGTGGTTCACTGTAGATCGGATAGTCTACTCCAGCTTCTCCAGGAATCTCTCCCCCACTGCTGCTATCATCATAACGCCCATCTCCAGATGGTCCAGAGTAGTCATAGCCGAGTTGTTGTTGGGGAATATCACTAGGGTATCCATTTTGGGCACTCGCCAAAGCGAGAGTGCACAAGAGCAGGGCGGCTAACTTCATCTTAAATAAACTGAAAATTTTAAATGATTAGAGCTTACTATGCAACTATAAATTTTTTATGATGATGAGTGTGTTGAACAACCTTGCAATATTCGTGATTGACGTCACTTAATCTTGCTCCAAATTTACCGATGTTGTATTATGGACAGACGAGATGCGTTTGATGCTGGCCAAGTAAAGATTACATGTTTTTATAGCTATGGTGATGGTGAGGAGTATCATTGAAGAAGTGGTGATGGAAGTGGCAAACACGAAGGATTGCGACAAACTACTTCATCCATGTGATGCTCTAATTTGGATATAGGAGAACACCACGATCAGCACGACATCTCTTCATCAAATCACACCTCTTAATCTTAATCGATTGCCTTTCATTGAAACGTTTCCTTACAATGATAAAAACATCAATACCCATGAGAAAACTAAATATTATAAAAGTGTGATTTTTTTATATATGTATATAATTAGGAGTTCATCATTAAATATTTTCTATTCAATACGAACACAAACAATATGTCCCCATTATAACTAGATCATTATCGTATAAAAGCGTGAGCTTTAATCGGAATCTTTGATTCTTCCGACCAATTTTACAATAGTCAATTATGTAATAATCGAAAATATATTATATTGGACTATTTCATAAAAAGATATAATTTAATGCGTGTCAATTAAAAGTTCAACCATTCGAAAGATACACCCATTTCTCAACCAATCGCAAATAATTTTACATCATTTATTTAAAATATAGGTATGTGTGTATTTTTGCAGTAACTTTCAATTCGGATATCGACAATGCATTTTGTAA
Source organism: Agraylea sexmaculata (assembly GCA_022606485.1). Lineage (NCBI taxonomy): Eukaryota > Metazoa > Arthropoda > Insecta > Trichoptera > Hydroptilidae > Agraylea > Agraylea sexmaculata. The sequence continues at coordinate 119,318 of JAGTTH010003531.1, read as the reverse complement.
AAACTAATCATAGGAATTAAGATAATTGTCTATGAGCAATTTCACACTCCTTTGACATTTATAAGAACAAATTCTTGATTGTATCTTGTAATTATCAATATATCCTTTTAAATATTTCATTGGCAATGTATTTGTAGTGGAAAAGCACTTAAAATAATTATCTTAGACCGAATTGTGATAATTATTCATCAAAAGAATCACGATTTCATTACCAATATAATATGCGAGCAATATGTACCACGACAAATGCATGAACATCCTCGTTTGCTCAGAAGCCTTTTTACATTAATATCCTCAAACTTTGGCTTAGTAAATAATTAATTAATTCATAGAAAATAAAAGCTTTTATCGTCTTCTTTGAAATTATATTGTCCATAGAATAGAAATCTCGTTGTGATTCAAACTCTTATATTTTTATATACAAACAATATATACATTATTATAAAATAGTCACTATATTTAATTTTTATTTATTTATTTAATAAATAAGCCCACGAAGGCTTTTACAATAAAAAAACATATATGAACTATTTATAACAACAATACATATCTATACAATTATTAATTGATATTCGCAAAAGTCATAAATTCAATAAAATATTATAATTAAAGATATTTTTTTTTACATGTGAATAAATATAGGTCATCTATTTTTAACGCCTAATTCAGGCACCGATTAAAATATGGGTATAAAATAGTAAGGAATATAAATTTTCATTTTTAAATTAGTTGATTTAACGAAATTTGTATTGAAAAATAGATTTATCAAAAAGTTCATATTCAAATAAGTAATATTTTTTTAAATGTTGAAATTATGTATAGTTATATATTTATTTATTTATCCCTAAAACACTTTTATGAAGAATAATATTATCAATCATTTTCATTACTGTTGATCATTTTGACTTTAAATATATATAACTGATGAAGAAAGCTTTTATATAGTGAATATTGTATTTCTTAAAATATATTTTATTTTGAGTTATACAACATGTCTTGTATTGAACTTCAAATATTTAAATGTAAGGAATGGTATATAAAGTGTAACACAACCACACCTTCATTAATTGTCCATGTCTGCTAGTTAAATTTTCCAATTTTTAATTATTATTTTAAATAGTTTCATAAGTCTGCTAGTAAATATTCGCACATTAATAAAAACCGAAGATTCTCAAGCTATCCTAAAAAAATATTTTATTATTAAAAAATAATTTTTTTAGAGAAAATAATCTTACGCCCTTTTTAGTATATTTTTTATGATTTGAATTACATAATAGCCGTTATAAAAAATATTGGAAGTTCAATTAAAGACTGATAATGAAAGAGCTATTTTAAATATATAAATTAATAAAAGTTTGAGAAATTCTGTATATGTATGATGAGAAGACAAAGCAAATAGGTCACGGTCATTCGGCTTCATCGTCTTTGCTACATTTCTTATTTCACCCGACTTGCAAATTGCATTATTATTACCATTCAATATCACTTGAGCAAGTCAAATAATTATAGATTTTTATATGACACAAATAAATTGAAGAATCCATATTAGAAATGTGAAGACTTAACCTATTTATATGGTTTTATTGATAGCCTATATTAGTCAAGATCAAATTGTGATTTCAATAATATTTGCTTGTATTCAGTTACGTGTTTCGGCTGCAGAATGCAATGATGCAAGATCATCATCATCACGACAAGCAAAAGAGTGTTTTGGATACATTGAAGCATCATTACAGTTATGGATAGTCCGTGATATTACATTATATTTCATATCTCATATGCTTCTGATCGCATTTACACTAAATACATTACGAAACTTGACCCACGACCTGCAGTAATTAAAACTCTAATAAACCAATCAATCGTCTCATCTCAATAAATTGACATTTAATTTTAAAAAAGTCACTAATATACTTTGAAGTATTTTTTTTGCATACACCGAAAAGGCTATTTTTTAAATTATACATCATTGTAATACCTTAAATAAATAATTATACTGATTGCTCAAATATCCCAATAGATATAAATAATGTATTTATTTTACCCATGATTAATTAGTTATTTATACATATTATTATTATATCATACTTCAGTACCACTAGAGCATTACGGGAGATCCCAAGGCACAGGGATGATAATTCACCACTCGTCAGTTGGAACACGAAACAGAAAATATACAATATTATAAAATATAAGTTATAACTAAGTGAGAATATTTTAAGGGGAAAATTTATTTATTATGTGAAAAAATGTATTATTCTATTTGCATTTTCAAAACAATCTTATAACATTATATATTAGTATTAATAAAATAACTATTTTTTTTAATTTGCATTCGACTTCATTGGTTTTTTCTCGTGGATATAATAATTGATGTATGATAAGTCGTAAAATAATAAAGCAATCGTTGCAGAGCTCTAATACTTTAATAGGCTTCATCACACCCACTTTGTCTTTGTTTGCTAATTACAGATTTATGGTCAAGTGCTAATGGCAATCATATTTCTAATAATAATAAGCTGCTGTCATACCATCTTTATTCATATATACATACTTCTTTTTAGATATTTATGTATTTGTCTCCATATATATTTTTTTAACTTTCCCATACATATAAATGTATGTAAATTGTTATTACTCAAATAATAATATTAAATCTGTGCACGTTTGTTATAAAAAAAACGTATGGTTAATACAGATTTTTCAACATAAATATTAATATTATATAAATTGAATCTGTATACGTGAAAAATTATATCTGTCATCGTAAATATGGCAACACTGCTATTTTTTGATTGATTCAATTTAATACCTATTTTAATGACATTTATCTGTGATATTTCAAGTTCGCCGATGATTAATTAACCATGTACAGCATTAATTGTTTCAGACGTGTTATTTTAAACACATTAGGCGAATAATTTCAGGGCCTTTGTATGAGTTAATAGTAGAAAGAATCATTTGTCAGATGAATGTTAAATAGACATTGGTGAATGCGGTGGCATTGCTTATTTGAATACGTACATCTTTTAAATAAAAATCTATGTCGACAAATTAATGTTTTACAGAATTTGAACTAGAATAAAAGTAGTTTTATTTAAAAAAAATAGTTTAGTCGTTGTCTGCTCTATTTAATATCAATATGTATCGTGATTTTAAATATTATTGTATTCAATTAAACACGTATGTAATATGAAGAGCTCGTGAGGAATATTTTATTACTCAACACTTGTGCTCGAATTTGCCTCAAAGCGACACGAACACTTCATCACATCATACTAAATCATATTTTCTATACGATGATAATCAACTAGTTATCCCTAAACCGATGATTTAGTAAACAATTAAAACTCAGATCGAGCGACAAGCTTTAGAAATGTTTAAATATTCACAAATCCCAGAAAAGTACAGCGGAAAAGATATCAGTGTTGCTAGTGTAAAAAAATCGCAGTAAAATTTGTTTATTTTTGTATGAAACTTACTTGCACTTGTAGTTATTGATGTTTCAAAAATATGTTAGCTACTGTTGAAATGTTGAATTTTTAATGCGGAAAAAAAATACTCATCCTTTTCTGTATGAAATTTGGCCAAATGTATAGTCTAAGATTTTTCTTTTTTGATAAAAATATTACATTCAATGTAACAATGTAATGTTTTGTTTTTTATTAGAATGTTTTATTTTTAATAAGAATAGCCACATAAATAATAATAAATTAGAGTGTAGTCTCGATAATCCGACACATATGGGACTGCCAACTGTCGGATTAGTGAAATTATACGAACTATTATTAAATGGAAGAATACTAAACTGAGAGATGGTCTTTTATTTTACTTTATATGTAATAGTCCATTTTGATTTTATAACTCTTTGAGGAGGAAAAAAACATTCTTTAAATATTGGTTCTTTATGATATTAAAAAAATATAATGACGGATTTTATCTAAAAAAAACTCTCTTTTGTCTCTCCTGTAAAGTTCACTCTATGACGCTTTAGACAAACAGCCTTTTGGGTATATATTGTTAAATAATATATATTATATTTCCAATATTAATGATAGCGTGATGTAGGAGGGGGTTTAAGCACTGACAGGTGCCTCTGATATTGAGACTACACTGTATAATTAATCTCACAGGGTCTAAAATAAAATTATCTACCGAAATATACTGAGTCATCGATTCACAAATAATTTTCATCACAATTGTATACTAGCACAGTGAAAATTCATTATACATTTCCTTTTCAATTTATTAAAAATATATGTTTTTAATTAAATGACTCATAAGTGCATCATAGTTAATTTAATAATAATTATACGTTTAGTTTAGTGTGGTCATCTTTCCACCCACCTAGTTATGGTGTATCTTCGTCTAAAGTCGTTAATGTCATGTTGTAAGCTCTGTTTATAAACGACCTCACTTATTTTAAATTCCATATACTAAACATTATAATTTTGTACATAATATTATTATTAAATTGCTCAACTTTCCCTTGCATTGTCCTAATTTACGCACTCTTGGAATTTCCGTTATTATTGTGCATTGTAAGAACCGAGCCCATTAAAATTTTAAGAAACCAAGTAAAACTTTATTTTTAAAGGACAATGTTTGCATTACAAAAAAGGTGAGGCTATGATTAATTTTCGTCATCTCTGACATGCATGACATTATCGACATTATCATGAATATCAAGGTTAAATTATGAGACGCCTTCGTAAAATAAAATTATGCTAATGACATATTTGGAGTACGAATGTGAAATTTTACACAAAAAAAATGTTGGGTGTGGGTTGTGAAATTAGTGCATCACCACGCGTGATCAAAGAAAGGATAATCTATAAACAGGAAAGTTTGTCAAAAATATATTAGGTAGTTTTAAAAAGTCTTATAAAAAACAAACGAAAAAATCCCTGATAATACAATAAAGAAAAATTGCATTTTTATTAAATTATATATTTAAAAAAAATTTACTCTTATTATGTTCGATGATGTTCTCGGCACTTGCCATTGAATAGTCGTGACTTTGAACATCATATCGTAACAACTAAAATGAGCGATGGATCTGAGATGAACTGGTAAAAAAAAAACATCGTACATGAGAAGATGTAACGATTATGCAGAATGCCTGTGTGTGGATGTATGGTAAATATTACAAACCAGTGATCCACTTTCGGTTTCGGCAGCATTTGCAAAGACTATTACTTGTATTCTGACGATTAATTAGTCGAACATCGTATAAAAGACACGGCACGATCCTCAATAGTCACACTTCTTATCGAGATCGGCTTCAAAGCACAAGGTGGATTTCAATAGGATTCATTAGTATTATATTGCTTTATAAATAAGAACATCTTCCATACAATTCCAGTCAATTAAGATGAAGTTCGCTGCCCTGCTCTTGTGCACCGTCGCATTGGCGAGTGCCCAAAATGGATACCCCCGTGATATTCCCCATCAACAACTGGGCTATGACTACTCTGGACCATCAGGAGATGGGCGTTATGATGATAGCAGCAGTGGGGGAGAGATTCCTGGAGAAGCTGGAGTAGACTATCCGATCTACAGTGAACCACCTGAAACCAGCTTCAGCTGTGACCAACAACAATACCCCGGTTACTACGCTGATCCTGAAGCTCAATGTCAAGTGTTCCATATTTGCCAACGAGGAGGTCGTCGTGATGCTTTCCTTTGCCCCAACGGAACTCTCTTCAACCAACAATTCCTCGTCTGTGACTGGTGGTACAATGTTGACTGCAGCCAGGCTCAACAATACTACTCGGTGAATGGAGAAGTAGTCAGGGCCATGGAAGAAGCTGATGCCAGGTTGAGTCAGCAGAGAGGAAGTAATGGAGGATACAACTATAACGCTCCCAGTGCAACTAATGGTAATGGATACTCCAGCGTAAACGGAAATGGGAATGGATATTCCAACAGAAATGGCAATGGCAATGGTTATAAAAATGGAGATGGCAACGGCAATAGATATCCTAATGGAAATGGAGTAAACACCCCTCGTCCAGCTTATAGCGCTCCTAGAAATGACAACACCAACGAAAACGATTACAAAAATGGCAATGGAAACGGAATCAGAAATAATGCTGCTCTTGCTCCTCTTCCAGTATTCAATGGTCCCTCTAATGGATACACTAACGGCAATGGCAACAGAAACGGATATTCCAATGGGAACGGTGCTGCTGCTCCACGCCCTGTCTATGGTGTCCCTTCCAATGGTAATTCTAACAGGAATGGTTACAGAAATGGCAACGGTTACTCAAATGGTGCTCCTCGTCCTGTCTATGGTCCTCCCTCTAATGGCAACGGTAACAGATTCTCCAATGGAAACAGGAAAGGATATGAAGCTCCCAATTCCATGTTCGGAACCCAATCCAATGGTCTTAGTAACGGAGATGCCCCTGACAGGTCATACCTTCCTCCAAGCGCTGATGATGTTTCAGCCCCTCAAGATATTTCAGCTCCAGGAGCGATCGAAGATCCTTCCAGATCATATCTACCCCCCCAATAATTACATGTATTATATTAAAAATATTTTATTTATTGAATAAATATTAAATCGAAAATATATTTTTTTAACTACAAAAAATACTACTCAAAATATACCCACATCAATATAAAAATAAAAACAACATTTTTTTCATAATGTGTACTCCACAAATGCAAGAAGGACTGTAATAATGTATTTTTTTAATCAAGAATCATTTAAAATTTCTTAATCTATACATGCATAGGTATATTTATTTTATTAATATATTTTACTTAAATTTAAACAAATTTTTAGGTGAATTTAAAAAAAGCGCATCAAGCAGTTATCATCCTTGTATAGAGCGATTCCATAATTTAAAAAATCTTAATCTTTCCCGCTTAAATTACAAATTAATACTTTGATATGTAGTTGTTTTTTAAACAAATTTGAAACTACACAATAAACGATATATTAATAATTTTCGACGTTTATTCATTTATTTTAGTTATCTGTAGAACTTACATTTAAAAAATAAGCTTATTTTGATGTATGTTTAGTTTAAACAACAACCCTTAATAATCAATTAGACGGGGTTAAAAAAAAAAAGTTTATTTTAAGAGTATATTTAATATATAAAATATATTATACTGAAATCATTAACGCCGATAAGAATGCCAGACAACTGAATGTATAAATATCAATATCAAGCAGACGAGTCTGAGTGAGATAATTAGTGTAGCCTCTGTCAAACTCATCTACTTGATCTGCCATCTTAATATTTATCATCCAATCCGGCCTTCTAATATCGGTGGTGCCGCCTAAAAGACGAAATTGATGATGGGATTTTTTAAATCAGTGAGCACAGTTGTATAATATGTTAAATAAAATCATTTACACATTTTCATTAAGCATAATATCAGGAAACTATAAGGAGCGTGTGATCTTTCTATGGAAATAAAATAGAAATACAATAAGTCCTCTGCCAATATTCTACTCGGTATGAGGTTAGGTAAAATTCTGGATTGATAATAATCTTAATAATATTATTGCTGTAGATAGCAGAAAATATTACCGTTTAGTATTAAATTCTCGTTATATTTTTGTGTGTTTTTAATAAAGGTTATGATTTTTTTAAATAAATTCTAAAATTATTATAAAGATGCATTTTTATTATTCATGAAAATTTAGAGCCATAACTTATTCCTTTATTTGGGTTTAAAGTATTGACTATAATTACAATATAATAAGTTATTACTTTAGAATATTAATATTATATTTTATTATTATTAATAACATCATTAAAGCTATGCCGGTTAATTTTGAAGGCGACGATTTTTTTTTCAAATGGATATACATATTTAAATACAATAAAAATATAATGAACGATTACAATTTGACTGTATTCAGAATGGATAAATTATATAGGTTGAATCATTTATATTCAGATTAAATCTGTACAGGAATATATATTTCTTCAATGCATAGTCGTGAAATTAATTTATTTATACACAATACATATATGTAAAAACCAATTATTATATGTATAGTATATGTATGTCGTATGAATGATCCACTTTCGGTTTCGACAATATTTGCAATAACTAATACATACTGAAATTTAATTAGGCGAACACGGTATAAAAGACACAGCACGATCTTCAACAGCATCACATCTCTTCAGACCAGCTTCAGAGCACAAAGTGATTTGGTAACAAATAATCTTGCTGCTTATTTAAAGTCGGCTGGTCATTACTAAAGTACATCAGCAATAATGAAATTAGCCGCCCTGCTCTTGTGCACCGTCGCATTGGCGAGTGCCCAAAATGGATACCCCCGTGATATTCCCCAACAACAACTCGGCTATGACTACTCTGGACCATCTGGAGATGGGCGTTATGATGATAGCAGCAGTGGGGGAGAGATTCCTGGAGAAGCTGGAGTAGACTATCCGATCTACAGTGAACCACCTGAAACCAGCTTCAGCTGTGACCAACAACAATACCCCGGTTACTACGCTGATCCTGAAGCTCAATGTCAAGTGTTCCATATTTGCCAACGAGGAGGTCGTCGTGATGCTTTCCTTTGCCCCAACGGAACTCTCTTCAACCAACAATTCCTCGTCTGTGATTGGTGGTACAATGTTGACTGCAGCCAGGCTGAACAATACTACTCGGTGAATGGTGAAGTAGTCAGGGCCATGGAAGAAGCTGATGCCAGGTTGAGTCAGCAGAGAGGAAGTAATGGAGGATACAACTATAACGCTCCTAGTGCTCAATACAGCGCCGCTAATGGAAATGGCAATGGATATTCAAACGGTAACGGCAATGCTTTGTCTAATGGAAACCGAAGGGGTAATGGTTACTCCAACGGAAATGGAAATGGCAATGGATACTCCAATGGAAATGAAAACGGCAATGGTTACTCCAACGGAAATGAAAACGGCAATGGTTACTCCAATGGCAACGGAAAAGTAAACGGATACAAAAACGGAAACGGTATCGGTTACAAAAATGGCAACAATAATGCTAATTCTAATGGAAATGGAATTTCCAATGACAATATAATAAACAGCCCCCGTCCAGTTTACGGTCTTCCATCCAGTGGAAATGGAAACAATTACTCCAATGGCAATGGAAATGGATTCACTGGTGACAATGGATTTGTCAATGGAAATGGACCAAAGCCTGTTTATGGTGTTCCAGAAGCTAATGGATTCAACGGTAACGGCAATGGTAATGGATACAAAAATGGCAACGGTAACGGCTACAAGAACGGTAATGGAAATAGTAACAAAAACGGCAATGTATACGCCAACGGAAATGGTAATAGAAATGGATACTCCAACGGCAATGGCAATAGAAATAGATACTCCAACGGCAATGGTATTGGAAATGGCAACTCCAACGGTAACAGCAATGGAAATGGATATTCCAATGGCAATGGCAATGGTAACTCCAATGGTGCTCCCCGTCCTGTCTATGGTCCCCCCACCAATGGTAACAGGAACGGATATGAAGCTCCCAATTCCATGTTCGGAACCCAATCCAATGGTCTCAGTAACGGAGATGCCCCTAACAGATCATACCTTCCTCCAAGCGCTGATGATGTTTCAGCCCCTCAAGATATTTCAGCTCCAGGAGCGATCGAAGATCCTTCCAGATCATATCTCCCACCTCAATAATCGCCAATATTATGTACAAATATGAATGCTGTAATATATTTATTAAATAAATTTTAAATTGAAAAATATTTTTATGTTTTTTTTAAAGACAACTGAAAAGAGTAGATATAGTTCTTATTTGACTGTGAGTAGTATAATATTTTAATGCAGTTGTTAAACATTTGCAGTTGTTAAACGTTTGAACACTCGTCTGCCAGTAAACAGCTACTTGCACATGACAGTAGCTTGCATCATGCAGTCAGATGGTAAGAGTACATAGTTAGAGGGTAGTAACTCGCACCCCAACCTGTACTGTCTGTCTAACCATCCCTTTTGACACAATATAAATATTAAATAAATATTTTCTTTTATTCAACCGATTATTATATTTCATTTGAAAAAAATTATAAAAATATATAAATACCATTTTTATTTTAATTGAATAATTTTCAATTGGCAAATAATATTAATTAATTTAACACATGTAATAAAGCAGTTTTACTTATACAGGGTAGACTTGAATAAACTGAGATTATTTTAAGGGGTGGTAGGGTATCGCAAATGTAAGCGAAAATAATATTAAATATTTTGTTGATTATTAATTAAATTAAAAAAATATTATTTACTTATATAACAGATACAATACACACGCGACAATTACTACTGTGTAATTCACAAAAACACTTGATTCCAAGATGGTGACCATAACTCGATTCCAAAAACACTTTAAAAAAATTAATAATTTTTTTTTTCACTTATTCTTGCAATACCCCACCACTCCCTGAAATATTCTCAGGTAATTAAAGTCCACCTTTTATAGTTATTAGATTACATAAAATTATTGAATTTCAGTTATAAATATTACCTTCCAAGGCATTTAGAATGTTGTAAATAATATTCAGGAATAAAAATAAAACTAAAAATTACAAAAGTGATTATTTATTCAATTAATATTATTCACACCGTCAATTCATTGTGGTTTTGTCCTAGAATTTAATATTAACAAATACCATTATTATCAATTAAATTTACATCCAGTATCTTTTTTGGACTGGCAATAAAACCATTCTGATATTATGAAATGAAAAATGTCAATATTTTATGTATTAAATTATATATATTATAAAGAAATACATATTTGGGTTTATATTTTTAAAAGACAACTTCAAAAAATATAAAACCAGCATTTGATGACTATACAAGAATATAATCATGCTCTATACTAAAGTTAAGTTGCAAAATATAATTTTATAAAATAGACAATATAATACGGAACTTGAAATTTAATATAAAATTATTATTGTACTTAACAGTATATTAAATATTAGGTACCTTAATTATAGTATAAATTATCAGAGAATTTCAAATCATGAAACTAATTATCATAGATCTTCATAGACTAAATAAGTACTCATGAAATCAATTATTTTATGTGTGCACATTATTTTTATAGATGCAATGGGTATAATGTAATACATAAAAAGTACACGTTGTAAACCAATGATCCACTTTCAGTTTCGGCATATTTGCAATAAGCAATACACGATATACTGAAGTTCAATTAAATGAACACGGTATAAAAGACACAGCACGATCTTCAACAGCATCACATCTCTTCAGACCAGCTTCAGAGCACAAAGTGATTTGGTAACAAATAATCTTCCTGCTGATTTAAAGTCGACTGGTCACAACTAAAGTACATCAGCAATAATGAAGTTAGTCGCCCTGCTCTTGTGCACCGTCGCATTGGCGAGTGCCCAAAATGGATACCCCCGTGATATTCCCCAACAACAACTGGGCTATGACTACTCTGGACCATCTGGAGATGGGCGTTATGATGATAGCAGCAGTGGGGGAGAGATTCCTGGAGAAGCTGGAGTAGACTATCCGATCTACAGTGAACCACCTGAAACCAGCTTCAGCTGTGACCAACAACAATACCCCGGTTACTACGCTGATCCTGAAGCTCAATGTCAAGTGTTCCATATTTGCCAACGAGGAGGTCGTCGTGATGCTTTCCTTTGCCCCAACGGAACTCTCTTCAACCAACAATTCCTCGTCTGTGATTGGTGGTACAATGTTGACTGCAGCCAGGCTGAACAATACTACTCGGTGAATGGTGAAGTAGTCAGGGCCATGGAAGAAGCTGATGCCAGGTTGAGTCAGCAGAGAGGAAGTAATGGAGGATACAACTATAACGCTCCTAGTGCTCAATACAGCGCCGCTAATGGAAATGGCAATGGATATTCAAACGGTAACGGCAATGCTTTGTCTAATGGAAACCGAAGGGGTAATGGTTACTCCAACGGAAATGGAAATGGCAATGGATACTCCAATGGAAATGAAAACGGCAATGGTTACTCCAACGGAAATGAAAACGGCAATGGTTACTCCAATGGCAACGGAAAAGTAAACGGATACAAAAACGGAAACGGTATCGGTTACAAAAATGGCAACAATAATGCTAATTCTAATGGAAATGGAATTTCCAATGACAATATAATAAACACCCCCCGTCCAGTTTACGGTCTTCCATCCAGTGGAAATGGAAACAATTACTCCAATGGCAATGGAAATGGATTCACTGGTGACATTGGATTTGTCAATGGAAATGGACCAAAGCCTGTTTATGGTGTTCCAGAAGCTAATGGATTCAACGGTAACGGCAATGGTAATGGATACAAAAATGGCAACGGTAACGGCTACAAGAACGGTAATGGAAATAGTAACAAAAACGGCAATGTATACGCCAACGGAAACGGTAATAGAAATGGATACTCCAACGGCAATGGCAATAGAAATAGATACTCCAACGGCAATGGTATTGGAAATGGCAACTCCAACGGTAAAAGCAATGGAAATGGATATTCCAATGGCAATGGCAATGGTAACTCCAATGGTGCTCCCCGTCCTGTCTATGGTCCCCCCACCAATGGTAACAGGAACGGATATGAAGCTCCCAATTCCATGTTCGGAACCCAATCCAATGGTCTCAGTAACGGAGATGCCCCTAACAGGTCATACCTTCCTCCAAGCGCTGATGATGTTTCAGCCCTTCAAGATATTTCAGCTCCAGGAGCGATCGAAGATCCTTCCAGATCATATCTCCCACCTCAATAATCGCCAATATTATGTACAAATATGAACCCTGTAATATATTTATTAAATAAATTTTAAATTGAAAAATATTTTTAATGTTTTTTTTTTTAAAGACAACTGAAAAGAGTAGATATAGTTCTTATTTGACTGTGAGTAGTATAATATTTTAATGCAGTTGTTAAACAGTTGGAGTTTCTCGCCTGCTAGTAAACAGCTACTCGCACATGACAGTAGCTTTCATCATACGGTCAGATTGTGCAAGTAGTTGGAGGGTAGTAACTTGCACCCCAACCTGTACTGTCTATCCAGCCATTTTGACACAATCTTTATATTAATTATAATCTTTTTTCTATTTACAGGTTATTATTTCCGCTTGAAAACAATTATAAAAAATATACATGTTTCATTTTTATTTTTATCAAATTATTCTCTGTTGGTTGATACGTGTTGATAAAATTGTTTTTTTTTTGTTGGAGAGAAGTATATATTTTTTATTATTCTCCTTACATATATTTTGCTAACGTTTAAAATTTATCGCTCTTACTGCAGATGTGAATAAATTCATTTTAATCAATCAATTGGACATTACAAAATGTTGTTTTTCTTCAATAATCTGGATTTTATTTATTTCTTTTAAAATATGTCATTTTGAGCATCAATATATTTTGTTAGAAAATAAAAGAAATTAATTTAAGACATGTAAGAAAGCATTTTTAAATAGACAGGGTGGACTTGAATTGAATAAGAATATTTAAAGAGGTGGTCGGGTATCGCAAATATAAACCAAAATTATATTAAATATTTTTATTATTAATTAAATTTAAAAAATATTATTAACGTATTTTACAGATACAATTCACAGGTGTCATTTACTACTTAGTACGTAACAGAAACAGCTGATTCCAAGATGATGATCCAGGCTCGATCCCAAAACTATTAATATTTTTCATTTTTAATTAATTGAATTTATTTAAAAACATATTTTTTCACATATTTTGCGATACCCCACAACCCTCTGAAAAATTCTCTGTTAATTTTAGTCCACATTGTATATTTATTAGATTACATAAAATCATTGAATTTCAGTTATAAACATTACTTGCCAAGGCATTTACAATAATGGAAAAATTATTCTCACCTAATATTCATGAATAAAACTATAACTAACAAACTTGATAATATATATAATTAATATTGTTCATACTGTCAAATCATTGTGTTTTTTTTCCTAGAATAATTATAGTATAAATACCATTATTATCAATTAATTTCACATACAGTATTTTTCTTGGACTAGTAATAAGATTACAATAAGATTATAAAAATAAAATTCTCATATTTTTTTTAATTTCACTACACCTATGTATGTATTGTGAAGGATGTACATAGGTAGAGATTTTTTATAGGCCATTTCAAAAAATATAAAACCAGCATTTGATTACTATACAAGACAAGATTCATATTCAATACTAAAGTAAAGTTGCAAAATTTATTTTTATTAAAATAGACAATATAATATAGAGCTTTAATTTAATGTAAAATTATTATTGTACTTAACAGTACATATATTATATTATATACCTTAGTTTTAATAAAAAATATCAGATAATTCAAAATCATGAAACTAATTATCATATATCTATATACATAGACTAAATAAGTACTCATGAAATCAATTAATTTATATGTGCACATTATGTTTATTAGGTATAATGTAATACATAAAAAGTACACATTGTAAACCAATGATCCACTTTCGGTTTCGGCATATTTGCAATAAGCAATACACGATATACTGAAGTTCAATTAAATGAACACGGTATAAAAGACACAACACGATCTTCAACAGCATCACATCTCTTCAGACCAGCTTCAGAGCACAAAGTGATTTGGTAACAAATAATCTTGCTGCTGATTTAAAGTCGACTGGTCACAACTAAAATACATCAGCAATAATGAAGTTAGTCGCCCTGCTCTTGTGCACCGTCGCATTGGCGAGTGCCCAAAATGGATACCCCCGTGATATTCCCCAACAACAACTGGGCTATGACTACTCTGGACCATCTGGAGATGGGCGTTATGATGATAGCAGCAGTGGGGGAGAGATTCCTGGAGAAGCTGGAGTAGACTATCCGATCTACAGTGAACCACCTGAAACCAGCTTCAGCTGTGACCAACAACAATACCCCGGTTACTACGCTGATCCTGAAGCTCAATGTCAAGTGTTCCATATTTGCCAACGAGGAGGTCGTCGTGATGCTTTCCTTTGCCCCAACGGAACTCTCTTCAACCAACAATTCCTCGTCTGTGATTGGTGGTACAATGTTGACTGCAGCCAGGCTGAACAATACTACTCGGTGAATAGTGAAGTAGTCAGGGCCATGGAAGAAGCTGATGCCAGGTTGAGTCAGCAGAGAGGAAGTAATGGAGGATACAACTATAACGCCCCTAGTGCTCAATACAGCGCCGCTAATGGAAATGGCAATGGATATTCAAACGGTAACGGCAATGCTTTGTCTAATGGAAACCGAAGGGGTAATGGTTACTCCAATGGAAATGGCAATGGATACTCCAACGGAAATGGAAATGGTTACACTAATGTAAACGGCAACGGAAAAGTAAACGGATACAAAAATGGAAACGGCAACGGAAAAGTAAACGGATACAAAAATGGAAACAGCAATGCTTATTCTAATGAAAATGGAATTTCGAATGGCAATAGAATAAACGCTCCTCGCCCGGTTTATGGTCTTCCATCCAGTGGAAATGGAAACAATTACAACAATGGCAATGGAAATGGATTCACTGGTGACAATGGATTTGTCAATGGAAATGGACCAAAGCCTGTTTATGGTGTTCCAGAAGCTAATGGATTCAACGGTAACGGTAATGGTAATGGATACAAAAATGGCAAAGGTAATGGAAATAGTAACAAAAACGGTAATGTATACGCCAACGGAAACGGTAATAGAAATGGATACTCCAACGGCAACGGCAATAGAAATAGATACTCCAACGGCAATGGTAATGGAAATGGCAACTCCAACGGTAACAGCAATGGAAATGGATATTCCAATGGCAACGGTTACTCAAATGGTGCTCCTCGTCCTGTCTATGGTCCTCCCTCTAATGGAAACGGTAACAGATTCTCCAATGGAAACAGGAACGGATATGAAGCTCCCAATTCCATGTTCGGAACCCAATCCAATGGTCTTAGTAACGGAGATGCCCCTAACAGGTCATACCTTCCTCCAAGCGCTGATGATGTTTCAGCCCCTCAAGATATTTCAGCTCCAGGAGCGATTGACGATCCTTCCAGATCATATCTCCCACCTCAATAATCACCAATATTATGTACAAATATGAACGCTGTAATATATTTATTAAATAAATTTTTAATTGAAAAATACCTCTACGTTTTTTATTCTACTATAATTCATTTAGTAAACATCGCAGATACTACATAATTAGCATTTTAAATAATTTATATACACCTTGATATCACAATGCACTTAATAACCTGAAATTTGAGAATCAACATCTATTAATTATAGGGGCCTAAAAATTAAATCAACTCAATTTTACCTATATAGTAATTACCCTTATTCTTTCATTTGTAGATATACATATTAAATATTTTTTTTACATTTACATCGAAAGCTTTGTCCACATTTGGATAGTACAAAAATCTATATTATTTTATTTTCTACTTATTGCTTTTACCATCTTAATTAATAATGCTAATAAACATCAGTATTGTTAACACAGAAATTTGTTCGATAATAACATGTCGGTAATTAACTGTTGAATTTCATTATATGAATAAAATGTTTCTTTTTCTTTTTGTTCTAAACATGTTATATACATATGTATGTATGTATATATTTTATAATAAAAAAGTAAAAATTTCAACTCTTCTATATAATATCAATTTATCATATACACTAAGTTGTCTTTAATAATGGAGTATGTTTAGGGATTTTTTTATAATAATTAATTAATCAATTTTGCAGTTTGGCTCGCCATCATTTCTTACGGTTCCTGTCAATTCAAAATTAAAATATTAGTAGCTTAAAATATTCCTAAACGGTCAAATTTCTTCATAAATGGTAAAAATACAATTTCCAAATCTTCATTATTTTCTCAATACCCTACCCTAAATGTTTTTTAATTTGTTTAATTTTACCCTTTATATATACCAAAAAATTGTGGAGATTTATGATAACTGCACTGGAATTTAGAAAATTTGGATTATAAATGAGAACCCATTGAAGATCTTTTTACTGTTCAAATTAATTTATACCAATAGAATCAGATTTAAAAAATTTGGTCCCCATAAATTTAAAGTAACAAAGCTTATTGCATTTAATTAGACATTTATTGCTGTAATTTATAAAAAATGAAAACAATGTATTGCTCGAAAATCATTTATTTTTCTTAATAAATAAAAAATATTCTAATTACATAATACATACACATAACAGGCAGTAAATTCGTCCCTTTTAATTAAATAAACTGTGTAATTTACACATTAAAATATTTAATATAAATATTGCATACATAAAATAATACCAGTGTAATGCCGCGGTCAAGTATTTATAAATTTAAAAAAAAAAATCTAAAATACAGGTGGTAAGTACATCCTGTCGGGTTTCCTGACGGGAGGTAAATAAGTCCTGTCTGGAGAATTCAATTGATTGATTATTGAAGGTGGAAGGTATTGCCTATCAGGAGAACTCAATTGGTTAATCCTTGAAGGGGGAAGATAAGTTCTATCTGGGTTGGTGATTTGATTTCTGTTGGAAGGAGGAAGGTAAGTCCTGTCTGGAGTACTCAGTTGATTAATCCTTGAAGGAGGAAGGTAAGTTCTATCGGGGTTAATGATTTGATTTGTATTGGTAGGGGGAAGGTAAGTCCTGTCTGGAGTACTCTGTTGATTAATCCTAGAAGGAGGAAGATATTGTCTATCAGGAGAACTCAATTGGTTAATCCTTGATGGAGGAAGGTAAGTTCTATCTGGGTTGGTGATTTGATTTCTATTGGAAGGAGGAAGGTAAGACCTGTTTGGAGTAGCAATCACAGTATTCCTGTTATATTGATATCCACCATTGTTGGGAGCATTGTAGTTGTATCCAGAGTTTCCATTAGTCTCCATCATCGCCCTGGAGATCTGTTCATTAACACCATAGAATTCCTGGGCCCTGCTGCAGTCCACATTGTACCACCATTCGCAAACAAGAGACTCCTGATTGAAGATAGTACCGTTGGGACATAAGAAAGCAACTCCTCGTCCTCCTCTCTGGCATACATAATATGCCTGGCATTGAGCTTCTGGATCTGCATAATATCCTGGATATTGCTGCTGGCTACACCTAAAGCTGGTTCTTGGAGGTCTTTCGTACACAGGATAGTCAACACCAGCTTCACCGGGTATTTCGTCTCCAGTTATTTCATCATCGGAATATCCTTGGTTGTAGTTTAACCTGTTGGATGGATTATCCCGTCCGTATCCATATTGAGCATTTGCAGCTCCCAGTATGAATAGAAGTAATATTGCCCACATTCTTTCAAAATTAAGCAAATTGTAGTATTAGCAGCTACCAAGTTGTTCTAGTTGACTTGTGACTTGAACTGTGATGTTAAGATGTGATCGCGATCTTTTTATATGACCACAAGTGAATATTCTTCATATTATCGTTATTAATCGTCAGTCTAATTCAGGGTCCAGTACGTGACCATAGCTACTTACATAAACTGGAGCGAATCGAAATATTGTAATTATATTCAAGGGTTGGCCAACATTATCACATTTATTATATGATCATAATTAAAATTGACTTTATATCCCACTGATATATTAGCAGGCAATGATCCTTTATCTATAGAAGCGTCATGCAATATTACGTCGTACATTCAAACGTGGTCGGTCACTAAAACATGTATATATTCTAAACCCTATACATATAGCAATCATGATGTTCTCTATATTTTTTGTTGTATTTCTTATATATTTCTGTTTCTTCATTTTTCTCACCTTTTTTCTATAACACTGACAAATGTCCAACATTGCCGAACCGCATTAGGTTTTTCCTGTAATGGAAAGGTGATGATGGTTCATGCTTTTCTTTTATGATTATATATATATAATATATATATATATATATATATATATATATATATATATATATATACTCTCTTATACTATATATATATATCTAATATATATATATATATATATACTCTACTATATATATATATATATATATATATATTAGATAAATAAATATAAAATAAATATACACTCACACATACGAGGGCTGCCATATGAAAATTGTAGTCCATAAAATCCGTCATGTTATTGCTTATATAGTAACATATTTATTTGGCTTTGAATATATCAAGCAACTTTTAATGTCGCACTTTATCATTAATTATTTATTAAGTGAAATACAGTCAAATGTTATCTGAAAGCTCGACAAGTGACAGTTAAACATATGAGCGATGGAAGCTTAATTAACTTAATTACTGTTGCTTCAGTCAAACTTATCTGCTTGGTACGACTTCTTGTTATTTATACATCTAATTGTATGGCCTGCTTATATATCAGTGGTATCGGTTTAAAGACAGCCACTTACAAATTTATGACTAAGACCCGAAATAAAAATAATTGATATTTTATAATAATTATCTTCCTTTTTTTCATTTTAAAGTGCAGAAGATTAATATACTCGTTTCATTTTTTGATTATTTAGTGTCGGTTCTATTGTCCAAGAAATATTTAACTATCGAATTAATAGTATTAAAAAAATGTGACAACCCTGATTATCAAAAATCGATCCAGTTTAAGGCTTCTTGTCAAATAGTAAACACACCCTCAAATCATGAAACCCATCAAATTAACAATTTGGTCCAAGGATTTCGTATTTGCTGATATCGGCGTGACTAGAAATCAACTTATATATTTTGTAATCAATATTTATAAAAAAAATTTGAATTACGCAAAATACTATTAGAATTATATTTAATATAATTCAAATAAAGGGATTTTTTATTACATTTAAAATTGTAATAATAAATATTAATTCGCTGGGGTTATTCATAAATTAGAGCTCATGTTGAAATTCAGACCTGCTCTGAATATAGCTGTTTTTTAGTGAAAGATTAATTAATATATACCACAACTAGGGGTGAATAAGACGAGAATATGACGTTTTTTTCCATTAATATTATCCTGAAAATTACTCTTCATTCTTTAAATTACAGTGGAACCTCGATATAACGAAGCTCAAAGGAAATAAAAAAAATCGTTATATCCAGGATGTTTATATATCGAGTTTTAAAAGCACTCACATAATATAAGTCCTTAAACTATATATAATATGAAAAAGAGCTGAACATAAATTACTAAAGCAAACTTCATATTGATTAGAATAAATCCAGAATGCAAACTGCCTAAAGAAATACAAAAAATGATATCATCAGCTAAGGATTTGCTAGATACTATTTATAACTTCGCTGTATAGATGTTTTTAAAATTAAACTTCGTTATATAGAGGTCGAAAATGGGCAAAAAATTACGAAAATTAGTTATTTCGAGGTTTTTGTCAATATTTATTTAAGAATCTTCGCTATAGTGATGTAAAATTAGGGATAATGGCATGTGGGATAATGAGTATGAATATGATAATGAATAAAATTAGGGATAATGAGTGTCAAGGGACATTGAAGAACTTCTTTATATCGAGGAATTTGTTATATTGAGATTAACTCCACAACTATGCCATGTATTAAATCCTTATAAATATTTAAATAATTCCCTTTATAAATGTACATATAATTTCAAACAAGACTATATTTCACAATAATATAATGTGCGACTAGTACGTGACTGAATTTCTCATTAATGATTTTTTCGATGTTTATTATTCCCTATCATTATCAAAACACAATAATAATCCAAACACAATTTTCAGTACCTAAATTTAGCAAATGAAACGTGTTAACTAAGCTTATTATTCAAAATACCATGGACACGATATGTAATTATTAATAGCAACCGTATCGAATTTGTTGTAAAGTGTTGTTGCAATACTAATCTGTGTTACAAATAATGGAGTTCATCTTCAACACATGATAACTCAATTGCTTCTTGACTAACACCCTCGAGGGACGTGGTTAAATATCACAATCAAGTCTCGTTAACAGACACGGTTGACCCGAATTAACTAGATGATCAATATTTTTTATAATACCTATTTCAACAATCCAATGTGAAAATTCTAATACATTTATTTTAAGCTTAAATGCTTTCATTCATGGGGGTTAAAATCCTGATATAATATTTATTTAGGGTCCCATTGATTATATTTACTGTTCAAAAAATATGTATACTTAAATACATATTAGGAAATGTGGTGTATGATATATAATATTCTCAATCATCTTAAAAACACGATCAGTTGAGCGTGCGTCTTTTTACGTTATACATATTTTTATATGAAGCCAATATCACGAAATCTCGTGAAATTAATCGATGCTCTTTTTTCACGACTCGTCATTAACATATTGAGAAACTATTGCTCGTTATTTAAACATTGGATTAGCCACATTGCAATATCTTGCTGGAATTACTGATATTTATTTATATATACCTACTAAAAAAACATATATATATATATATATATATATATATAAGAATATATTAATAAAAAAAATATTCTAATACATCAATTATTAAAATTAAATTAACATATAAGTGTAAAGGAATAACAAAATAATACGGAGATTGGGTTTTATTGTTGCGATTACCCACGCGTTGAAATCTCTTTCATTTATCTCGCCATAATTTTAGATTTAAAATATGTCCACTCATTCATCATTTATTTTAAATAACTAATAATCAAACCTCGGCTATTTCAAATTCTATATTGGATACTGCAACGTTTACATTTTTATTATTTAAATGGGCGACGATTTGTTCATATTAAAATCATATAAAGTTGGTCAGATAAAATGTGTTGTAGATGTGAAGTGATTATATGTGGTTTTAACACTTTTAGTTATGTTCTCATAAAGATTATTGCAAACACCAAGTGGAACATCACGACATGAAGAGTTGCACTCGTCTTATTTAATCTAATCGTATTCTTCGGATAACACGTACTCTATTATGCCTTAAGCTTTAAATTGCACTTTATTTTTTAAAACATAAAATCGAATGTGGAATATATATGGATTATTAACAAATATGCTAGTTTTCTACGTGACTGAATATCAAATCTTTTGAAACTACTACTACTGAATAAGATCATAGAAATATGTCCCATTTAATTTTCTTTTTACTTAATTAAGTTCCATATTTCTCCAAATTACGTATTTCTATAGTTCTCCAAAATTAATTAATCCAAAAAATCCTATGGTATCTTAATAATTATTCAAATTATATCTGTAAAACTATCATGAAACGTCATATTTCATTTTTTATTTTTCTAATCTCTATAATATATGTATTATATAAATAATAATTATTTATTATATTAAAACAATATTGATTAATATCTATAAGTCATCATATATAATCTATAATTAATCTATAAGTCATCATATTACATATATAATTATTTATTTATTTAATAATTCCACAATTTTTAGCCAATCTTAAATATGGAATCAGACATATTATTAAAAATAAACTATAGAATGAAGTGAATAGAAACTAATAAGCAATATTTATTTAATAATAAAAATTTAGGAGATTATTACACCTAGAAATTATAAGATTATTAATAAAATAAAATAAAAAAAATTATTGAAGACTTTTTTAATATTAAAAAGTACACATTATTGATATTATCATAGTGAAATCCTAGTAAGAAAACTCTAATGTTTTTATCCTAAATGATTGTTGAAAATGTCTTCTTGCAACTTTCTTGTGTGATATTTTTGGGGGGGATAAATAAAATGCTTTTCTCTTCACTTATTATTTGAAATGTAGCTTTTTAAGGGAGTAATTTTTCACAATTATTTTTGTTGGGAGATTCCACTATATTTAGTTACAAATTATTGTATAAATAATCCTCGTTTGTAAAAAAAAACACACATACACATTTATTAATTTATTGATTATATATCATCGTACACATAATCTCTATTCTAGTAAACATAATCTAAGAAAACACTAAGATTATCATATTATGTATATGATGTGCTACAGCTTCTTTATCTTCAAGCTCTTCTAGTAGTCTTACTATGATCAATATCAATATTGGTATCTTCTGCAACACCTGGAATAGACAGGTTTAGATCATCCAGATTGCTGGCATGAACATATTCCCTGTCCAGGATATTGATTGACTCTTTGGCGTCAATCTCGTTGTCGAAAGGTATGAAAGATGTGGACTGACAGTCCACGTCATACCACCATTCACAGACGGACACTTTCTGGTTGAAAACACTGCCATTTGGACACATAAAGGACATCTTGTGACCACCGGGCATGCAAACGTGGAAAACCTGAAATTATAACAACATCTTGATCGTATCCAATCCAATATCCCTTTGATTTTTTCCGATATGGACTTCTTAGGTCAGAATATGGGTTGCAAATCGAATGCATATTAGACCAACTTTTATTAATAAGAGTATGTTAGTGAGTGATGCTAGAACTGAATAGTATTGGTACGTATATAAATAGACTAGAGCTTGTTAATATTTGTGTACACCAACTCTATTCGTATACGCATCGTACGCACACACTCCCATTATACTATTGAAAGATAAATTCATTAATATGTACCTACATAGATCATAAACGACGCTTTTTAAACATTCACCGCAAGATTGGTTTATTTAATATGAAGTAAAATATTTTGATATAGTTAATAATTTATCCTTTTATAGAGCAACAGTTACTATGTGCTTGAAATTTCAACCGACCTTTTTTAAAGACATTTGTGAGTAAGTATAATGTTAAAATTCAAAGTAAAAGCAGTTTTCCAATAAAGATCAAGTCTAGTATAAGTTTATATGAAAATGTGAGCCTTAATGTAAATTTTTCGGTGCCTACGATTTTTTTAAATTGAATATTTTGAATATATACTGTAATGAAACTTTTATGCTTTTATAATTTTAAGGAAGACGCAGCAACACAAAATAACAACAGTAAAATATTTAAAACAAGATGATGCCAACTTTCAGGAACTATTTAGTTCATAATCAATTAGACAAGATTTAATATTTTTGTAGTTGATATCAAACAGAAGAGTGTGAATAAACAAGTTTTCTATAACTCTTTGTAGAGCCCTGCACGAAAAATTGAAAAATAACCATGGTATTATTTTAAAAATAATTTAAGAGAATCTAAGAGGATGAAAAAAAACAGGTTTGATTTTGCTCACAATTTTGGAGCACTGCGCAGCTAACATTTTTATTATATTGCTCTATTATGTGGTAAAACGTATTATTCTATTTGTCTTTTCAGATATTAACAGAACAATCTATTGTTGAAATTTACATTCAACTTTATAGTTTGTCCTATGAATATAATATTTGATAACTGTAGATGTACACCGTACAATACAATATTATAAACGAAATTGTTGCAGAGCTCGAATACGTCAAAGCACTTCATCACACTCACTTGGACTAGGTCTGGTTGATGTACATGCTTCGTCATTTTTTATCCGTAAATTCTACATTAAATTATTGGGAAATTGGCTCCTTACCTGACATCTTGTCTCGACATCTGCATAATATCCAACAGATTTGCGACCCTTACACGAGAAGCTTGTCTTTGGTATCTTTTCCATTGTAGGATAATCCTTGCCGGCTCTTCCAGGAATCGTGTCCATCCAGGAATACACCAGTTCATCGTAAAACCCATCGTCATGATCCTGGCCTTGCTGTTCAAGCTTGAGACTTTCAGCATAAGTCATACTTCCTCTGCTTCGTCTCTTCAAGTCTCCTGATCTCTTCGCTATAGAATGTCTTTTGAAGCCATCAGAACTAGTGATTCCCGCCTACGATTTAAACAGCATTTAAACATTATAATAACTATTATAAATACGAATAAATCTCACCTCTTCAGAGAGTACAATGGCGGTGAAGAAGGTAAACGACCACACGGCAATTATTTTACACTGCATTTTGTTCGTTATTAGTAAATGTCGCTTATTATTGAAAAGTGCACGGATATTCTCGACAAGATGCGTTATAATTTATATTATTCCACCTGATCTTGGGGACATCTTCTTCAGTAATACTGTAAGATGTGCTATTGTTTCCCTTTATATACTCTATGAAAAGCACGAGCTCATTTTGTGCGGTTAACGATTACCTAAACGGGGAAGTTCAAATTGAAAATGATAAATTTGCCAACTTATTATTATCTCGACTTAATGCAAATATTTTGCAATCGTTTGCACCCACAATCCGGAAATGTTTTACGCATAAAATCACTACATTGTCGAAAAGTTGATGAGAATTTAATAATTAGTTTAATTTTTGACGATAATACTAATTCCTGCTGTAGAACTTAGATTGCTCGAACCTACAAGAAGTCGAAAAAATGCCTATTTATTCTCCCTAAAGCTCTAAAAACTCAATATATTTAACTTTTTCCACGAAATCCGAGTAATCAGAGTTGTACTATATCTTCTTATATTTTAACTATATAGGTTTTAAAGTAAAAATATTAAATTGCCAGGATAAAGGGAAGACACAATACTTTTCTTTAGAAAAATCTTTATTTTTGCCATTTGAAAAATCTGTTAAATAAATTTTATAATGTAAAAATATTAAAAACTTACTGATTTATCTCAACTTCATCCATCATTGTAGCTCAATTATATGGAAAAACGACAGACTATCAAATGTGTCATATTTACAATTAATAAGAATACATTATAGGTCCTCTAAAAATTTAATCTGTTTGTAGTTTTAGTAAAATAAATATAAATAATAAAAAATCTTTAAACTTTTGTGCTTAAAACGTGTTTTTAAGGTTTTAATTGGGTATTTTTCAAACATTTTTAAATATTCAATAATAATTCAATCTCGTTATCTTGTAAAATTAGTTGATTAACAAACTAAAAAGATTTGAAAATTATTTTAAAGGAGCAATTTCAAATACTTAGTTTACTATGTCGAAAAAAATATTGTCGATGCTAAGTAATAAACTTTAATATTTAAAAAATAATAATATATGTCTTGAGCAACGCGTTCAAATAATGTTGTTTGTGTAAAGATTTTGAAGTCAAATCGTCTCAGATACATAAAATTGTTTTTATTTAAATATCAAACGACACACTTTAAAATTTATATATGGCAAAACATTGCAAATACAAGAATAACAATACAAATGTTTGCATAATTTTGCACCCTTGCTTCAAATTATGATTTTCATAGACAATCAAAAGTTGTACAAATAAAAATCGCTGTTAATACGTATGCATTTTCATTAGAATAATTCAGTTGAATTATTAATGTAAAGAAAATCGCCACTGAATTTGGTTTTCAATTTTGTAAGTGTAACAATTTGCTAATTTTTATTTAAAATGTATATCCGCCAATTACCATTTTCGGTCTTATGGAAATGTTCGTGTTTTTTTTTAATAAAATAAAATGCAGACTTCTTTCATAAACTTCATGTGATTTATCAATTATTGTTCTTATTTTTTGTATATATTTAAATAAATGAAATAGTAGTTTGATTTGTAAATAAGCCGCCTTTAAATATTTGCATTATTTTCAATATGAGATAGTTTTCCTCTTAAATTATTTAAAATAGGTAATAATAAAAAAACGCATATCCCATATTATTCAATAAAAAAACACGTGTAATCTTTTTGTGCAATTTTTAAATACAATTTTTTTTTTTGGAATCCATAATGTACCTAACTTGTCGAGGGCCGTGATTGGTCACACCTAAAGCCTATAATTTGATATTATGTTACGATATTACCAATCACAGCCGTTTGCGGTATTGTAATAATTCTCTTCGTGTGTCTAAAATTTTATATTTACATGAGTATTTTTTTTCAATAAGTATAAAATTTATTTTTTTAATAAATAAAACACGATAAATACCATGGCAATTAATATTTATTAATTATTTGTCAACAATTTTGTAAAATGCACAAAAAAGGAACAAAATAAAAATTGTACATTCAATGTTTGTTAGGCTGAATATAATCATAATATTTATGTAATAATGTTATAGTTATAAAATAATAAAATGGCTGCAGGTGATGTTCTGCAAATAGTTCATCTCTAAGCAACAATTATATTTCATTTAAATGTTATAATTAAACAACAATATATATTGTACAAAACGATCACTGTCCACAATAAATAAAATATTTTATAAAATACTCCCATCATAAATTATAAAGAAATCAAACTGATAAAAACTGTTTCACAAACACATTAATAATTTAGGCTCTCGTTGAGCGCATTGGTGTTTATTTAACTTACAATTATTACAATTCATTGCACTTTTAAACATTAACTACTCTTACAAACACTAATCGAATTGTCCGTAATTTTTTTAAATTGCCAAAAATGTAAAATACGGATATCAAAAATATTTTTACACATACACAACTTTGAAGCGAATAATCCCTGTACAAAGTAAGAATTTTATTAATATTTGGATGGAGCAAAATATACAGAGCGGAGAATATTTTAAGGGTGTTATAAATATATTTACACAGATTATGTATAGTGTAAGGTAATGTGGGTTATTATTTTATTATTTAAGGCTGAAAATATTCTCAACGATTAAAAGTCCACCCTGTAGTATAAAGTCGACTCAAACTTATTATAATTTGATCAATTATCTTTAATGTATGTATATACAAAAATGTATTTGGTCAGCAGCAGTTACACATTTTAATATCTTACCGCTACTCTATCCACAAAAGTGAAATTTTAAATAATAGCTATACTGCTAGGCTTTGTGGTGAATCATCATAAGACTTTCGATTGAGCCCTTTCTGAATCGGCGATCGTTTCAGAAACGGAAGACACAACATGTTCTTGAGCGAGAGCAGCGAGTTCCTTGAGCCACTCATCCAGGATTACAGCATTTATTATAATCCGCCTCAATTTCGAAGATTGCCAGAGATTGTCTTCCGAATATGCACTATAAGGTGTAGAATCATTGCGAACTGGACTTCCGTGCTCTATTGGACTGTTACTTGGCGATCCTGACACACCTGAACAAATTACACAAGAGACTTTACATTTAGGTTATTATATTAGTGAAGTTTATTTAAGCAAAATATAAAATGTATAAAAACCACAACTTAAAATAAAAAATGTCACCCTCATGCAAAAATTTCTCATTAATTTATATCACTATATTTTATTTACCTTAAAAAATCCTATACCATTTAAAAGACATTTAATCAGTGAGAATATTTTAATTGATAAAAAAAAATTCTTCCACAATACCTTAAAATATTCTCACCGATTAAACATATTGTGTATTTAATAAGATTCAAGACACACACTTTTAATTTTAATTTGTTTAAATTTTCAATACACCAGCTTTTTGAAAGCAATATCTGATATAAAATTTATTATATAAGAACTTTGACAATTACATACTTAATAAGCTCTACTATTATTATTATGTTTGCTTTTTTTTCGATATTACAAATTACCAAAGCTAAATATTATTATTGCATATGAACTTGACCATTAGATATTGAAATAAAAAATACAGCATTATTTTCTACCACTTTTTTTAAATGCAAAAACATCTTTTGATTCATGTATTATACATTATTGAAAATGATAAATGCAAATTCTACTTTACTTGACATCTATTTGTCTTTCGAATAGTTACGCAAGTCATCTTCAGAGCCTTAAGATAAATATTTTTATTCAATCAAAGTAGAACTTGCATTTTTAATTTTTAATACATTTCCTCTACATTATTAACCAATAACCTTCAAAATATTACTGTTATCCCCTAAAATGCACCATAGAAGACCATGCAAATTTATAACAAAACATGCATTTGTAAGAGATTGTACTACATTTGATAATAATTAAACATTCCATAAGAATGCAAATGTTTTTAATTACCAGTAGTGATATATTCATATATGGCTGCAATACCCGAAGCTGGTGACAAAAAGAAATAAAATAAGTATGATTGCCTGTTTATTAAATACCGCAACCACTTAATTTGATTTAGTATGTATAAGCTTTTTACAAATGCATTCAATCTCTAGGTATTTTTAACCAATATCTGTGGTATTGTTTCAGTTATTTACACAACTTTATAAGAGGATTCATCCCCTCACCATATCCTACGTTTATCCTGACTTTGGATTTATTGTTCTTCAGCTGGATCAACACTTATTATTAAATAATTCAAATAAACCTTTCCTATTAAAAAATAAACCACAGGCACTCTAATTTTATATTATAAACCGACGAAGAAAATTTTTTTTAGTAAATAACATACTGTTCGTCTCGTGGAAACAAATCACAAATCCATTATATTACGGGACACATGAACATGAACAATTACTATTGCAAGTCACATTATAATTAAAACCGTCGGTTGCAATTTATCGTAACCTGAATGTAAGTAGAAATAAAAAAACATAGGTTAGTTTAGAGTTGTGATGCCAAAGAATGCGGTGTTTTAAAGCAGTTTAATTTTTAGTATTAATTGAACCCAAATTTTTGATTGGACGAGAATTTATATTATCAATATATCTTTTTATGCAAAGCAAAATAATGTGCTGTGGTAAAATTGGAAAGAAAAAAAGATGACATGCAATAGAAATGTTATCAGTATTTAATATAAATATTTAAAAAATCATAGTAGTTTCAATGGATGCATACCTCCAGAAGTAATTTTTCTTGAAAACATTGATGTGAAACTGGATGAGAAACTTTTTCTCTTGGGCTCATTTCTCTTGAACCCTTGCTCGCTAATTGACATGGGTTGCATGACACTTGAAAATGGTTGTTGCTCCAAAGCGTTTGACTGTGGTGAAGCATCTGAGGAAATGAAAGCAAATAAGACTCCCCAAGCTCATTGTGTGAGAAAAAAATTCACTATATTATACTGGCAACATTAATTTTGTTAATCCCACCAATCCCTTTGACTTTATAAAAATTAACGCATTCATGCATGTTAATAATCAAAACATTAATGATAAAGTATGTGTGTTTAAAGATTTAAAGTAAGAGACGTTGGAGCATTCAATGGGAAAAATAAATGCAGAGAATATAAATGAATGAATAATTAATTAGTGACCTCACCTGTTAAGTTATTATGATATTGCACACCATGCTGTGTAAAAGTGGTAGCGAGAACAACGTTACTTTTTTGATTACGAGACCCAGCAGATTCTATTGCATTTTTCCTTGCATTTGCCATTCTGATCTCTCGACTGATCAGAAAAGATTGAGCTTCATCGAGAAGCCTCACACAGTCATGCTCTTTACGGACGGATTCATCAATATTCTGTTTCAGTGATACCAAAATCTGAAAATACAAAAATTAATAATCCTCATACGTATATTGATGGTTTGACACTGACTTACTTGATATAAAGAAGTAACCGTTGGTTGTAAAACAATCCAAGGACAAAGCAAAAATGATTTTAGTAATGGTAGAGGATAAGCAGCGAGTCTTGTTATAAGTCCAGTCAATCTTATATTTACATAGAAATCATTTTCAAGAAAAAAACTCAATTTTTCCAAGCACAACTTGAGAAGTGGCCCTGTAATTATTTGAGAAAATCAAATCATATTTATTTCTAATTAATTGCCATACAAACTCACCAATATCAATTTCTTTGATTTTATCAGATGAAATATCTACAGATTCAGTTTGAAGTTTCATCGGTGAATGAATAAAAGACGATTTAGAACATTTCCAAAATGACTCTTCAGAAAATAATCTATTCTCATCATCATTATTGCCATGGTCTTCTTCCGAGGATCCTTGGTAATATTTAAAGCTCTCATATCCGCTACTTTCCCCTAAAGAATGTAAACTATCCTCTTCTTTGCCCGTGTAAATATTGGTATCGTCCTCTTGGTTATTTAAAGCCGTTACATGTTCTTTGACCAAATTAGAATGTTCTATTTGAAAATCTGTTACCACACTGAGTATTGATTTTTCAGAGTTATTGATTTTACTATATTTTAGACAGTCAGCATCATAATTGGAACTCCATTTTTTACATGCAGAATTACAAGTGAAAATCTTTCGACGAGCAGCACACAAATATGCATGGTAATTACCATACAACGATTCATTAGAATAGGTCTACAAAATAAAATATACATTTTAGATGATTTTACCGTATGTTAATTTATTTATTTTGTATGCATATTAAATATTTACCCCGTAGCCCATAATCGGTTGTGAAATTGACTTCCCGATAGATGTGAGGGAACTCGGTTCACCACTTATATCTGTACTGCCGATTGAAGTTTTTCTACTTCCGACCGCACTGCCCTTTCGAGAATCTGAGGAAAAGCTATGTTTTGTACTGCAACATTCTGGTGACAAATTGAGAAACATTCCTGTTGCTTTACAATGAAAATCACAATCCAAAGGCTTCAATCTCTGAGAAACCATCAAATGATTGCCATTTATCAGGTATTTAAACACCAATTCGAGCATCAAATCTTCACAATTCAAGTCCACCAGTGTTTCTAAAAGAGATAAAGTTACCATGGAGAGCTGAAATGACAAAAAAAAATATAGTATAAACTTTTTAAAGAACACATTATTTTTAATTCAAAATGAAGCATATTTTACTAACCCTCGGTTCGCCGTTTAAAAGAGGTATTATAGTGTCTAGTATACTTTTGCCATCGTAAGATTTGTCGATAATGAATTTGATCAGCGACATTAAAAGACCAGGCTCACTGACAGATCTCAGTACCAATTCAAAGTACACAATTGCGGCAATCTGCTCATCTACACCGTTCTGGAAGTAAGTTGACGATGTCTTTGAAGGACTAGAAGTGGCTTGTGGTGTCATCCGCTTGGAGGTCTGGATTGAATAAATGGGAACGCACGGAACGTTAGTACGGAAATTTGAGAGTGAAATCTCAATAACCAAACTGCCCGCCAAAACGAAGAAGACAACACGACTTATCAGACCGACACCAGTTTGCCACACCACACTTTAAGAATACATATTTGTATTTACATTATATTTGATAATTTAGATGTAATTAACAAATAAAGCAGAAATATTAATTGTTTTAAATTACTGTCAGATTCAGTCATAAAGTAACATTATACAAAATATAAACATCAACAGGTGAAAGAATATGAAATGATTTTAGTAACATGAAAAAAATATTGGTATATATATTGTATTTTGTTATTGGTATAACATAAAACCACCACCAAAATGACTATTAAATTAATGGAAGGATATAATGGTGCGGAAAATAAAATGTGATTGTGAATATCGAAGAATGTGTGAAATAATTGAAGCAGATTCACAATAATTTTCAAAATAAATAATATAAATTTTACCTGTAAAAGGGCAGGTCCCATAACAGGGAGTAAAAATCCTTGATACAAAAAATCTAAAAGCTGTTTTTGAATCTTCGGATGCGATTCCTAAAATAAATGAAAATGTTTTAAATGCAATAAAAGAGTTAAGCGTATTTAATTAAAAATTACTTGAACAACAGCATTGCAGAACTCCAATGAATTCATAAATAAACCTAACTTATTTATATCATTGACGTCATCTGGAGTCAATCGATGCCAATCAGGTTGTGTGACATCAAGACATCTCGGTAGAAGAGAATATAATCCGCTGAGTCCTGCAGTAAATCAACCAGTTTAATTAATTGAATGAGTAAATTAAGAAATTTTTTTCAAGAATGTATAATCTCACCGGTAGGTAACAATAGGCACATATTTGATCTATTTACAATATATTCCGCAACTGCTTCATTACGAGAGCTCAGCGCTGCACAAAGTAACAAAGCAGCACGAGCTTGTTGTCCCAAAGGACCCTCGCGATGGACATATGAAATTAACAATGACACTGGTATGAAACTGTAAAATAAAAATAAAGCAATAAAATATAGTCATTGGTTCAAAATAAGTCCAAACTTACTCTGCAACTTGTTTTCCTTGATCGGTGGTGTGTGTAATAAAGAATAGATCAACATATTTAGAATTTTGCATTAGCACAACACACAATTGACCCAATAAACAAATAAGACGGCCTAAAAATTATTCAACATTGCAGTTTGTTCAAATATAATTAATCTATGTATATTAAAATGTATCGACCTTCAACATCTACAGGAAGGAGTTCTGCTTTAAAACTATTCAGTAATTTCAAAAGTGGACGGAGAAACGGTTCAGCACCTAATAATTGCTGTCCAACATGTGTTATTAACAACGAATATAATTTCATTTGCTCCAAACGAACTACATTTGAATATCTAAAAAAAAAAAACATTTTACAAAATTGAATTAAAATGAGTGTCTATTATTTATAGTAGAAGAAGAAAAATCAATGCGGTGAAGTTGTAATGTGAGACTAGTGCATATATCAAGTGTACATCATTTACGGTAATGGATTAGTTATCCATTCATATAAAATGCAGGCATTTTATAATCAATAATTACAACAATCAATAATGAGTACAGTGTAAAAAAAAACTATGTCATGACCTCACTCAATTCTGTATAGATAAGGACATAATGAACGAAACAATTTAAAAAAATTCACATACTTAATGAACAACAATGACATACTTAATGAACAACATTTAAATAGTTATTAAGAATAGAATATTAAAATTACTGTGATTTTCTATAAAGCAATCGTTTAATAAAATATATCAAACAAACCGGCTTGTGTAGCTTCCCCAGTCATAAAGCTTGTGCAATAAATTTTCACTTAGTAAAAATTCCAAACACTGTCCACCTGAACCGAGATCTTCCAAGTTCAGTACACCGTTTGCAGATGTCGTTCCGTTGTTTCTAATTTCCAAAAGCAATAAAGTCGTAAGATGTTCCAAATGTTTAACAACAGCGAAGACATCATCGTTTGTGGGAATACTGATGTTCTGTAACAGAAATTATTATAATGAATCATATTTAATTGTATGTATATAATTAACATACCGAAGTTCTAGAGATGATTTCATCAGCCTGTTGCCAATGTTTACAAAATGATTCGTAGCACGCTCCAGGATCACAATGCCCTGCTGGAGTTCCTTCTTGTCCGGAACTTCCGAGACGATTTCCTCTGAAACTGTTCCTTAGTGTTCCACCCCGTAACCAACTCATTTTGGATCTATGAAGTGCTTTGATGAATTAATCTCAGTGTACAAAACTGAAAGATAATTTTTCATTAATGATCAAATACGTCCTATGTATTATATTTCTCGTAATTTGTATTAATTTAAAAAAACGTTTTGTCAGAAGTATTTGTATTATACAAATTAGTATAAATTACTTTACATTATCTTGTTTTAAAAACACTAATAATACTAATATGGGAAAATAGAGAACGCTCTCATTAATGCATAATAGTATGACCACAAATCACGATAAGAATTTAAAAAAATATAACATGATTATTTTTAAACTAAATGAAAAGTTGGTTTATTTATAAAAAAAGATAATATTAGAATCTAAATAGATTAGAGAATATATGTTCAGATAGATGATATGGGAAAAATATTTGTTAAAAGTAATATTACATACTATGTTCCATGTCCTGGATAATAATAAAGAGGAAATTCAGCTATCTTCTGTATTCTGCAGTGTTCACAACTTGAGTCTTTGATACGAGAACTGACGCCACTGTGGACTGCTGGTCTGCTGGTCTGCTGGACTCCTGAACTCCTGAACTCCTGGACTCCAAGTCTCCACGGACACTGGTTCATCTCCCGACGGTCATCACTGATCGCTGATCACTTTCCGCCTGACAGCTGCCTCCGCAAATCCATAGACAACTTATATTTTTATCATCTTTCTATTTTATTCTAGTACATTATAAATATTTTTACATTGACAAAGATTAAGTGTTTTTTCAAAACGTTTCAAATTATTCTCTAAATATATGAATGTTTATTTTTTAAATATATGTTTTGTGTGTTTTAGATTAACTTATTTCTTGTTAATAAAAAACAATGAAAATTTAATTAAAATAAGTGCAAAATGTAATCTAAAATGAAACGTGTGTAGTTTTAGTATTGCCATGTGTCAGAGTGTTTGTGTGACAAGTGTTGTCGGCGGCATTGCTTTGGAACATTGTACTAAATAATCAGGACAACCCGTTGAGTGCCGTGCCGTGTACATGGCTGACTCCAGTGACTCCACGACCCTCGGCCCTGAAGACGTCAAGCTGCTCAAGGTCACGCAGCTCAGGAAGGAACTCAAGGCCAGGGCGCTCTCCACGCAGGGAGACAAGGCTGAGCTGGCGGCCAGGCTGCTGCACGCGCTCGAGACACTGGAGCCGCTGGAGCCGCTGGAACCACTACAGGACATCTCTCCTCAGCAAAAGGAAGTCCCTCAAGCCCCGCCCTCCCTCGCCTCTGACACCCTGGACTCTGACGAGATCGACTCTGACGCCGTGCTCCAAGACGACGATGACGATAATATCATAAGCAATGTGACAAGTGCAAGCTCCACCCTCGACTTGGCCACGCCCACTCTCACGACTCCAGCCAAGGACACAGCCACGCCCCTCACAGATAACCTCAAGCGCAAAGCCGTCATCTCTTCCAGCGAGTCAGACAAAAATGTACCGGAGAAGAAGATCACTCTCAACAGGACGGCCATTGTTGCACCGACAGAAACTGAACCCGTGCAAGACGAAGACAAGGGCGATGACGCCAAGGTAAAGACCAAAATAAACAAACTGGTGCTGAATCCAAAGGCCAGGCTGGAGATGAGGGCCAAGAGGTTCGGTCTTGCGCCAGCAGAAGAGGCCGTGAAGGTGAAGGAAGACCGCAAGAACAGGTTCGGTACAGGCGGAGAGAACAAGGCCAACCTGGACCTGCTGCAGAAGAGAGCTCAGCGCTTCGGGCTCTCCGTCTCCAAGACTATGGTCGAGATCGAGCAGAAAGAGAAGTTAGAGAAACGGAAAGAGAAGTTTGGCCTCGTCAACACGTAGGACATCTCGAAGTTACAATTCATGGCCATTTCTATCAAATACAGAGTGTGGACCGACCGGGTGCAGAATGAACCGGCATCAAGCTATATGCCTTTTACAAACTAAATGAATCAAGTGACATATTTGAGTAGGAACTATGTGACTTGCTTTTCACACATTCATCTAGTTACTAAATTACTTACCACTTGACTATTATACTGACCTGGTCTGAACGAGGCATCGAGACTGTGTCGAGTCCGCATTCACTGCATGTAAAATACTGTATGTTAATTTTGATAAATCTTAATCATGTATTTAATAAAATTAGCTTAACTAAGTACAAAATTGATTTTATATACATATGTAGATTAAGTAATATAAAAGTAGTTCAGAAGTAATCTTTCATATAAGAATTTTAAATTTCTCTAGTTCACCAAAAACAACACTACCTACATAATATAGAATTAAAAAAAAACAGGATCAACTGAGTGACAACATCCCATGAGTCCGGAAGGCAATTTATGAATTTATTTACACTAAACTAGAGGTAGTAACAGAGGGCCACTTATAAAATATATTTTTAATACATTGAATTTCACTACTTTGATCGTTATTAAATAATATATTTCCTTATAAGTGTAAAGAATCTTGACAAATGTTCAAGGACTGGATTTGGTGCCCCTGATCTAAACCTTCAATAATTTTGAATCTCATTCATAGTTATTATTTGTTTAGTTGAAAATGGTTACATACAACAAAAAAAAAAACATTGAGTAACTGTAAACAGACATTGCTTTATTTATGCACTGCAATAATTTTTACAAAAAAGTTGATTTTGAAGATGGGCGTGTTGATTATTTTCCACTGTAGCACCGAGTGTAACAAACGACACATTTATTAGTTACGAATAATTAGTAAAAAGCCGCCACTTTTTGGATGACCGCAGTTTCACACGTTTCAAGTTCAAACATCGGCCGTCCATTACAATAATTATTTGCGAGAACATCATTTTGTATAATTGTACTGTAACAGCTCAAAAATCAGACATCGGTACTGATAAACGAACACAAATTAATTATTGTGACTTAAGTGTACTCTCAGATTATTTCATTCCGAAAAAATCATTACAAATAAATTATCTCCGTTTAACCGATAATTATTTATTTACACCATTCGATTTAAAAAAAAAAATCAACTACCTGCTATAGAAAACAACATTGAATGCAACTTTATGAAACACAACGAGAAAAAAATTAATAATGCAGTTACATACATATTATGATTAAATTATTCAAAATATACTTTCTTTCAGTCTGACTAGACAGTAAATGTAAGCTTGCAAATAATCACACTATTTCTTAAACCAACACTTGCAAGAGCTCTAAAATAAAACAATTGATTTTAATCAGTGCCATTTCCCAATTATTGTTTTTTTTGTCAAATTTGTTAACTAAGTTAGTACAGAAAAATATGTAAAATGTAAGCTATTCAATTTACATCATTTTAATATACCTATTTATAAATAAGCGTGATTTAAAATTGTGAACAAAAAAACTAATTGTTTTTAAAGTAAATAAGTGTATAGAGAAAAACAGTTAATCTGCATATTGAAATTACAATTATCAAAGGATATAAATTAAATAAACAACACAACTTCATTTAATAATATATGTATATCACTACTTATGATTTAGTTTAAGCATTCAAAAGATACCTATTTGAAGAACACTTCAGAATTGAAAAAAAAACTCCCGATGTGCTCTAAAATGAATTATTAATTAAATACTTTTTACAATATTTATAAATGTATATATTTTTTTATTAGTAAACTATCATTTGTAAAAGGAGCATGGAGTGCCGATAGGATATATTATGCAATCCAACCATTATTGAGGCAAAAACTACAAGAAAAGTCATTCACCGGGCTCAAAATGTGGATAAACTACTGAAAACACTCAATTTCATATTTTAGGAAAAAACATGAGGGTTATGTTAATATTAACTATGTGCAACATTAATGAGATTAAGTTACAGCAGCAACAACCCAACGGCACTTTCCAAGGTATATCCCAAAACAGTTGTCATCAATCTGCATGTTATTCAGTCAGCTAATTGGTCGCATGTGAAATATCACAACAAATTATCGACAATCTTCTGCGGTGAACTTCAAATGTCATCACATGAAATATCATACTTCAAATAATCACAAATTATTGAATTTCGCCCTCTAGACACACGGCCAATTCATTAAGCCTTATTTTTTAAATTTGATAACACTAATTAATACATCTCCCTTCAATGCGACAATGATGATAACCGTAATGGCAGACTTGACAATAGTGATCGAAGACCCTGTGTTGTCTCGCATGGAGCGCAAGGGCACGGCCTACCTGCTCTCGGGCAAGTGGGCGGTGGCACTACGTGGAGGCGATGGAGCCGTCTTCAACTCCTTGCAGGGAGGTTTCGGCTTGCATGGTGGGGCGCGTGGTCGAGTTCCTCTAGCTACTTGTGGAGGAGCCGGGGGCCTCACAGGGGGAGGAGGCGGAGCAGGTGCAGGTTCACTAAGAGATCCTAAAACAGCCGCTTGAATGAAAGCACATCTCTCACGACGCTCCTGATCAAATGTCGGAAGGTCTTCTTCTAGAACTGTGCTGCTGAGAAATCTAAAAAAAAGGAACGTCACAATAATTTTTTCATACAGGTAAACATCGATTTACACCGGCGGTCTGTTCCGAGAGACAGCGACATAACACGAACTAAATTTTAATGGATGATAGCCTTAATCATGGATCCAGTGGCATTTTCTAATAGAAAAGTTGCTTTTTGAAATTTAATTTTTTTTTGACACCAAATTTAATTTTTTCTTATTGAAAGCACCAACCAGTATAAAACGACATTTATCTGTATTAGAAATGCCAATTTTTCAAGTAATTTTAAAATTTAGACCCCAGCTAATCTGAACAACCTCTTACTTAAATACTTAATTGGAATGAACAAATGAAGTCAATATTTCTTTTAAAATATTGTTTTTCATATATGCTACTTGTTAATATTTATGCAATACATTTTGTATGAGAAAAATTTTTCAATATAATTTTTTTTCTTGCCAAAAAATGCCTCTCAAAATATCTACATACTATAATCAGAACACTTGCTTTATTCCATTCAAAAAGGGTATAAGTATAAGGATTATTGAGGCCCTATTGTATTATTTTCAAGTATCATTAGAAAACATTTAGAATAATTTTTTAATTACCTAGTTAAGAGAAATTGTGAATTGGCTGGATTCGATTCAGCAGAAGACTGGTTAGAAGTTGTAGGAATTGTAGGTGGAGCAACTGTAGTCGGCGCTGGTGGAGCTGTTGTGAGAGCAGCTTGCCTACGAGGTAGACGATCTAACTGTTGTTGTCTAGCCTAAAGTGTAAAAAAACATTAATATTTCAATCTAAAAAAAATATTTAATTCATTGTCAACTCACAGTAACTTGTTGTCTCTCTAATTGCAACTGCATCTGTATTTGTTGTAATTGTGTCGGTGCTGTCTGTTGCGAGGATGAACCAGTAACTCGACGTGTGCCAGACAACTGTGATAATAATTCTGCGATTGGATCGACAACAGCATCACGGGATGACGGCGATAAAGCACTCAACCCTCCAGAAGTACTACGAGGATATTGTGATTATACAAATTAGTAAATTTGTACACATATAAATAAAGGAACATGTTTAAGAAAAACATACCTGAAGTGCATATTAGTTCTTCTAGCTCTAGTTGCCACTCCTCTTCCTGAATGAGGAATACGTCTAACCCCTCCATGTCTGATTGAAGAAGGCTCATCGTATATCATTATTAAGGAAAATTATTATAATGTATCATTAAATCAAAGATATGTAAATATATTATTTTCAAAATACATGTCAGTTCTGTGTTTTACAAAAATTTATCATAGTAAATTGTCCATTTTCATATCCACCAACATTGATGGACATGCTGTTACGTTTCACATGGACGTAACAATAATTTAACTAAGGATTGTACTAATATTGTGTGGTAAAGTTGACAATTCAGGGTATGGGGACCTAATAATAAAATAAAAATGGTGTTAAAATTATTTTTCTAATAAAAGGATATCAGAAATGATATAAGGTCCCTGGGTCCAGCTCTGTGTTCTCTCGTTAAATGTTCTCCAAAGTCATCAGTGACCAAATTAGGTTCCCCACCAGGTACAGCCGCACATAGAGGACACACCACCTGAGAAACATTTAATCACATTGAATATAATATAGGAAATAATAAAATTTGGCTGACAATATTGCTACTTTAAATGTTTTAATGTCATGAGATACACTTGGCAGATGGCCAAACATTGTCTCGATAGCCAAGTGCAGTTGGCAATAAAAACATTTTTGGAAAACAATTCGGAAACAGTGAAACAAACCTCCTGTGACGTTTCCGTATGCTCTGCCGTCACATGATCCTGAAGTGTTAGGTCTGTGAATCCCATTTTGTTACAAAACGGACAAGTGTACGCTTGGGGTTGATCTACGCCGAATGATTCACCTCCATAATACAATTCTGAAAGAATCATCGATTATTTTATTTGTTTTCATTTCAAACGAGAATATAATGATTTGCATTACCAAAATCAGATCTAGTGAGTATACACTGCATGGGATGGTCTGAAGTATGTCTGCTCGGTGCGGTACCACTCTCATAGCAATTTGCACATAAATCATAATCGTAGCATATCAGGCACTTGTATCGACGACCTCTAAAATTACTCGTCAAACAGGAATCACAGCTTACGCCTATAAGTTGCAAATTAGAATATATAAAAACCAAACACTGAATAATAGTACCAAATTGAATCATGAGATTAATTATAAATTCACAATAATTCAGATTACCACTATGTTGTACAAATGATTTGATTATGCAAATTTGAAAGTAACATTGATATGTGTATCGTTCAAAAAAGAATGTAGTACAAATATAAGACATTACATAGTGAATAGGAAGTGGATTAGCAATTAGTAAGAAGCTACAAGATCATTGTAATCAGCACAAAGTACAAGTGGTACAAGCTGACAATACAAGCCAAGAGGCGCCCTGACTACACAGTC
The DNA here is from genome assembly GCA_022606485.1 of Agraylea sexmaculata. Lineage (NCBI taxonomy): Eukaryota > Metazoa > Arthropoda > Insecta > Trichoptera > Hydroptilidae > Agraylea > Agraylea sexmaculata. Next base: position 78,332 of record JAGTTH010003531.1, on the reverse strand, counting down.
TCCTCCATCTTCTTCTTCCTCATCATCCTGACTCTGCCTCTCTCCCTCTACCCGCTCCTCTCCCTAGTCCTGTCCCCTGTCCCGTCCCCCTGTCCCCTGTCCCCGTCCCCTCCCTCTCCCCCCCGCGGCCCTAAACTCCTCGTAATAGTGTAAATCAGTTGTACTGACCCTCGTGCCTGTTCATGATGTCTGCTCTTCAGTCAAGTGTCATAGTGACGTCACAGACTTGGTGCGACCTGCGAGAGAAACATTTTTAGGCTATTCACGCTCGCTTTGTGTCGCCATCTCTAATATTGCTATTTATCAATGTCGGTTTATGTTATTTTATCGAAAATCATTCATTTCAAAACATTAGCACGATAACACAAAAGCAGGATGTATATTTGTATCTTAAAAATTTCCACCAAGATTACTAACCGTAATAACATTTTAATCAAAATAGAATCATATTTGAAAAGTCTACCATCTGATTTTTCCACAATTCGCCTCTTTTTTTATTTTGTTGAGTAAAAAAAACAGTGTTTTGTAAAATAATTTAATTGCCGCAAATAGATGGACTTTGCAAAATTGTCATATAAGTTTATTTTAACAAATAACAATTTAATATACACATTATCAATACATATGCATAAGAGTAAGTGCATAAAACTGGTTTACAACTGGGAAAATGTATATTTAAAATGGAAAAATAAATGTTTATTAAAAAATAAAATATTTTATGGTAACAATAACAAAACTAAATTAAGAAGAACATAAGAATATATTAAATAATGAGAATTTTCATAATTGTGCAAAGACTAGTTCTAGTTCTAATGAGTTGTATAATTTCATAGGGAATATTTAGAGATTAGATTTCATAAATATTACAGAAACTTGGAAAAACCCAGCGACAACAGTTGAAACACTTATCTTCGCAAAGTATAAAAAGGCAGCAGAGTTCATTATTAGAATATAATCACTATTAAATTCAACAACACATCAATATGAAAGACTTTTCAGTAGAATCTGATGTTCCTGCCGGATGAACAAAATCTGTATACAGCATTTAAATAACATTGTTATGAAAATAATATCACAAATATAACTGATAGGAGTTGTCTTATTGTATTTAAACGATGACTGCTAAGTGACGATAAAGAACTAAATTAATATAATGATTTAAACTAGTTCCAGCCTTTTCATTTCTTTCAAAAGCTCCTGTCCCATTTTCGCAGGGGAAGGTGTTACAATAACACCCGCGGCCTTCAAAGCATTGATTTTATCCTGTGCTCCTCCTTTGCCTCCAGAAATTATAGCACCCGCATGGCCCATTCTCCTACCGGGGGGAGCAGACAATCCAGCGATAAATGATACAACTGGTTTTGCTTTAATACCCTAAAATCAGAAAAGAGTTATATAAATTTTACAATTTTTAAAGGTAATGCATCATTTTGATTCAAGAACTTATTTTTCACATGCAACATGCACGAGTTTTTAACACAAATTCCAATGGAATAATGTTTGTTTTTAGGTGTGAGAGAAAAGAAAATAGAAAAACTTATTAGTTGTTGTGCAAATATAAGCAGATGTGGTATTAATTTTTAATAAAATAAATTCTCTTTATAAACTCTACATTGAGAGTGAATGTCAAAAGATACCCAGTTTTGTTTATAAATGACGTGAGAGGCTAAAAACAAATAGTCTGATAGAAATGATAAAATTGCATGATCATTGATTTTGTCAATATATCACATGAGTGAAGAAATCTTTTGAATCTTTAAAAGATCCACTGAAAAAATGATTCTTTTGTGAAGGCATGAACTGATTCTGATCGACTAACACAAGAATTCAGTAATCAATATTTTACAAAACCTGCCCAGCACGTAAACAATTTGAATATCACTAAAAAATTGACAAACCTTCCCAGCCTGTTGACAAAATAAGAAAATAAATAAAAAATTCATTTCGGTGTGTAAAGGTATGAGTAAAACAATTTCACTGCTGTTAAATAATAATTAAAATTAAACAGCATACCACACACACATATTAAATAATAATAATATAAAAAAGTACACATTTTCTAATATTTTAACTTACAGAATTATGCTTGATAAGATAATCGGCAGCCTGTTCCTCGGCAACGCCACCAATTTCTCCAATGAAAATAATTCCTTTGGTCTCCGGATCATTTAAGAACACTTCTAAACAATCGATGAAGTCAGTGCCGTTGAAAGGATCACCGCCAATGCCGACACACAAAGTTTGTCCGAGACCCACCTAGAAGAATTGACTTATTAAATGAGTCTTAACAATTTTTAAGAAATTTCATACTAACCTCGGTGGTTTGTTGGACAGCTTCATAGGTCAATGTGCCAGATCTGGAAACAACTCCGACGCACCCTTTCTTATGAATATGTCCAGGCATAATTCCAATTTTGCACTGTTCTGGAGCAATAATTCCAGGACAATTGGGCCCAACCAACCGCGAAACATTTTGACGTAACAGTTTGTGTTTTACTCGCACCATATCCTACGATAAACAAAACGTATTAATATTAAATTCAGAATATAAAGAATACACAGTTTTCTGTATTTTATTACTGTAAAATTTCCAAAGGGTAAATATATCAAACTACTTATTCTATTGACATAACTTACATGTTGAGGAATACCCTCGGTAATGCAAACAATGAGTGGCATTTGAGCGTCTATGGCTTCAATGATGGCATTAGCAGCAGCAGGTGGGGGTACATAGATGACTGATGCATCGGCACCTGTGGCATCTTTAGCTTCAACTACTGAATTGAAGACTGGCAGTTCCAAGTGGCTCTTTCCACCTTTTCCAGGTGATACACCACCGACTACTTTAGTACCATATTCAATGGCCTGCTTCATATGGAAAGTAGCTTGCTTTCCGGTGAAACCCTAGATAATCATATAAATATAGAAAAAAATGTATGTTGAAATAAAACGTATGAAGCGGTTAGAGCGAGAACCATGAAGACACCAGAGTGACTTTTGATTGAAAAAAATTTTCATTTTTACTACCTAATTAATTCAAAATGTGTTTTTTTTTATATACAGTAGTATCGGATCTATGAAACATAAACATCTTGCATATTCATCGTTCTTTCTCCAACTGCCTCATATTATGTAAGTTGATATCTACCTGGCATATAACTTTAGTATTCGATGTGAGTTTAAGATTTTTTCTAGTTTGATTGTATTGAGAGTTGAATCGAACATTGTTGAGAATAATGCCATCTGTAAAAAATATACAATATTCAATAGTAAAAACCTTTTTTACTCAAACATTCATCAACAAAAATGTTGTCAAATTTTACTATTCAAATTAGTTTTAGAAAAAAACTATTAAATAATACCCAAGTGCATGAGTTATTAATTATTTTTATTTTAAAACTGCTATTTAGAACGAAATTGAGGGATTTAATAAGTATGTATATTTTAAAATTGTAGAAAAAATTCTACTTTTGTTTTAAAGTTTTTTATTCATTTCAATTGAATAACAGATATAGAATATGATTGACGTTTTGTTTATAGCTTGTGGATAGTACTTATCTTTAACAGTCAATATAATATTATAAATGCAAGATAAAGTGTGAAGTTCTAAATTTTAAAGGAGATAATTAGAATTAAAAGGAGCATTCTAAGCCTTAGGTGATGCAAAGGACCAGGCCAACCTCCGAAAGGGAGTAGGCGACAAAATATAACAAAGTAAAGATGCTTTAAAATCAGAGGACCTGTTTTATTTGACATTGAACGTCATGGTTGAGAAGGACGTCATCACAAGGACATTTAAAATCGGTAATAAAGACAGCGCCATGACCAACAACATACAAACTATTAATAAATACAACACTATGTGGACTTCAACAATTTGTGTCAATGACAGATTTATGTAAGAGGGTGGACGTGGAGTAGCAGCGGGCGGCGGGGGGACGGGGGCGGTGCGGGGGTACGGGCAGCCGGGGGGACGGTCAGTAAGGGGGCGGCGCTGAGGGGGATACCTCTGAGGCGGGGGAACGCTCGAAGAACTGCTGCTGCGGCCATGACTTAGTGACTACTCTTCAACCTCTGACCACTTGCTCTCCACTACTGGCAACACATACCATTTTATTTCACATGTAACCATGCATACTAGACAAATTAATTTAAAATAAAAAACAAATAAAGATGACCTTTAGTATCCTCTTCTCTCAAGTAACATTATATTAGTGCGTATCACACACATATTTTGTAAACAATCTGATCTCCAATCCATTGTAGATAAGAATTTAAAACAATAGAATTAACAATTAATGTTTACCATTACAGACTTGCAAGATAAATGTGGTTTAGTTATGGGTATTAAAAAAGAAAATTCCATTGTTAATTCAATAAAAATTATTATTTCACTGTCTACACAGAAAAATGAATCTTACGACTAGTTTAATTATAACTGACCCGGAGAAAGAACTGTATTTATTTTCAATACATAATTCTACCAAGTTTGTTATTAGATTGACATAATTTTTATATTCCATAACCATCATAATAATTATTTATATATTTTACACAGTAAAAACATTACAGCATACAAAAAATAACAACATTAATTTGTTTGAGGATAAAGGTAGTTTGAAGTAACGTCAGCATTTATTAAATTTAAAAATGAATCGGTCGAACTCTTGGAGACTTCACGTTTTTTGGATTTTTCTAAATCCAATTTGTATTCATCATTTTTAATTCCAATCTTGTCTAGAGCTTGAACCGCATCTTCTTGACCATTCTCGGCAGCAAGATAAAGAAGTTTTTCAGCAGTGGCTATATCAGGACTTAAACCCCCACGCCCTTGGCCATGGAAAACCGCTAGATTATATAGAGCACCTGGATGGTTTTTACTGGCTGCAGCTATATACAGCTCCAATGCCTAAAATTGGAATTAAAAAAAATTCAATTGTAAATATTATTAGAAACCAAACATAATTTTCCAGTATGTATTTTGATTACTTACAGCTTTTTCATTTTTCTTCAATCCTAATCCACTCTCATGACACAATGCCAAATTATACTGTGCAGGACTGTAACCTCTTTGAGCGGCAGAGTGCAACATACCGATTCCTTTCTTAAGATCGCCATTTTCAATAGCTAAGATGCCTAATTTATTTTCTATCACATTCAAGACATCTGCAAAATCTGTAGATTCCGAAGGTTTTTCAATGTTCGGTTCATTGGAGTCTGTTTCAAGCGATATATTTTTCAAGCAAATATTTTCCCATTTAGATTCATGTATCCCTCGAGATACGATAATATCATGAAGAGTTTCTGGTTGAGTGTATGCTTTTATAGGGAGAAAATTATTCTTGAGAATGTGTACTTTCTCCCATATAGGACATGTGTATGCAAATGATTGTTTTTCTTCTATCCATTTGCGTCTTCTTCGGGCAATGCAAGCTAATTGGGAAAAATACCATCCCACGACAATGGCTCCACTCTATGTAAAATTTTTAAGCAATTAATATTTCAATGTATTAAAAATAAAACAATTGAAAGCATAATATTCACCCATGATATGGCTTCATACCATGTAGTTCCAGCTTCACGATGACAATACCTGTCCCTCCTGGCGCCCGTCCCCTTCCTATTCCCATTGTTTTGTTCGTCGTCTTTGTGATGAAGAGCGCTCGGTGCTGGTGATCCTGGTACTCCTGGTACTCCAGGTACTCCTGGTACTCCAGATACTCCAGCCTGGCCAGTGGTCCCCGCCGGCCAGGCCCCTTCAGTCCATAGTCCCCTCGGCCCCGCCTCCCTGACGCAGTTACTGAATATTCTCCACATGCCTGAAGATGCTCAAGACATGTCCGCAGCCGAGCGCCCAGCACGGCTGGTGGCGTTTGACAGATGCAATGTTGCCTACTAAAATCTGTAATGTCTATTTTTAAAACGATTTAAAAATAAGAAAAAGCATTTTCAAGGAACTTCGGCCTTTTATATTTTTAGACATCTTAGATCACAAGGGCGAGCAGATTTTCTTCATTAAGTCACAAAAAATTATACAACAAAAAAAAAGAAAACAACATCCATTCGCCAAACAATCTCATTTTTGCACGGTTTTGTCTGAAAATATCAAATTATTTAATAAGAAAACCTACTTCACTGTAATCTCTACTATGTTGTTTCTTTTATAGCTAGGAAAGCACCAAGCAAGGTACAGTGTATTTTTTTTCATCCACAAATTAATATTTTTTATAGCTTCAATTTTTGAATTGGGAATTTTCAATTCACCTAGACGTCAATACAAAGTAGAGGTTGTAACTGAGTGTAGAGTATTATGTGGTCCAGTTATTAAAAAAAAACATTTACTGTACCTATTTTCGTAAGTTTCCATTAAAATAAATATCTGATAGACTAATCATAGATAGATAATCATACAGTGTATACATATAAGTAAAAAAGAAAACATCTATTAAAATAGATTTATTTATATCAGTAATTATAAAAAAATACGTGGAAAATACATTATGCAATTAAGCAAATGCAACAAGCAAAGTATGAAATAATCAACAATGGTGTATTAGGTAATTAACAAAACAATAATCTTCAGTGCTTTTCAGAATATCCATATTCCTTGCCTTCTGTTAGACCACCTTTCTTTCCATAGTTGCTATTGTTGTTGTAATATTCTTCATGTCCCGATTTTGAGTTATGTCCTTGATCGTGGCCATGAGAAGAGCCTTTATCAGAAAATCCCTTTTTCGCCTGATCTCCGTGGCTGTAAGCTGAATCTAGCTTTCCACCTTTAACGTATCCACCTTTTGAAGAATGATGATTGGATCCATCAGAGCCATGCTTATTGAAATGGCCACTATTATGAGCGTCATCGTAAAAATCATGCTCTTTTTTAAATTCATCTTTATGATATACATTGTGAAATCCTGTAGTTTTGGAGCCTTTAGAATGCCCCTTCTTTTCTCCAAAATTTTCTCCTTCATAACCCTTGGAGCCGCTGTGATGGTTCGAATATTTATTGGCTTCGTCATGGTGTCCAGATTTGTGACCACTACCTTGATTGTAATATCCTTTGTGACCTTCTTTGCCGTATTTTGCTTGTTCTCCCTTATCGAAATGACTTTGACTCTTATATCCTTTATCCCCTTTTCCTCCGTGAGCCGAATGACCCGAAGATGCATATGAATTACCTCCACCGTTGGAAAAAGCGTGCCCATGATGAGAGTCTCCATCAAAAGCATCGTCGTTGTTGGCACCGAATCCAGTTTCATCATCAAAGTCATTTTCAAAGCTAGATACCAACTTGCTCCCATCATTTACGGTATACTCTTCTTCGTCGTCTTCTTCAGAATCATCCTCTTCGTCGTCTGAATCAATTTCTTCATTTAATTTAGTATTCTGGGGGGTTGCAACCAAAAGAGGATAAGGCGATTTTCCCAAAATTGCTACATTTGAAGCCAAATGTCCCGTTGGTATATAAGGACTATACAGCTTCACATCTGGAACGGCGGCTGGTGCAACATTATAGGCGGCAAATGTGTGAGGAGATAGGTTTTCTTGTAATCCAGGATAAGTGTTAAGGTGTTGATTAATGGTGCCAGCTCCTAATTGCACATAACTTGCAGGTCCGTTACTATCACTTCGATAAATATATCCTGTGGCAGAAGGAGCAAGATCTGAACCGACGGTTCTGGTCATATACATGCTTTCCACTTTATGATGACTTTCAGCACTAGCGATCACCACAAAGGCTGCGAAAATAACAATCCTACTCGCCATGTTGTTTGTTATGATTGGACTGATGTAAACTTTTTAAGATCTCGGCTCTTTATATAGTCACTCACATTTTCATTTGACATTGAATCTGGTTATAGTTTTTCGCAACATTTGCCGTGGTAAATGCGCTGCCAAGTTGAGAAACGACACATAAAAGGGTATTTTGAAATGTCTGATTGAACTGAACAAGAAATTAAAATGCGTGTCCTGCACAGACAAGGACTTTTTTTCTACTCCGCCAGGCTTTCTAACATTTTTTTTAATAATCTAATTACGATGATTTATTAATACAAAAACGTAGGTACATATTTACAAATCGCCAGTTTACAAGGGAATAATAACAAAAATATTTTTAACATGAAATATTCCTTGATCTTCATTGTAATAAATTATTAAATGACATATATAAATGGATATTTTGGTGCAAGCAAATCATTTGAGGTATACATTTATCAATGCATAATATCCCAATTTAGCTTTTATTATAATAAAACCATTAAATCATCCATCGATTAGGTTTCACACATTCCTAAAATATAATGAATAATTTATTATAATAAACAAAAGTTATTGATACGATTTATTATGTATTTAGAAGACGTACAGTTTATTCAAAAAAATATAAAAATATGAGGTTTTTTCGCATTATGTATGTTATTGTGAATTAAAAATAGATAAATTCGGTCGTTTTTTGAAAAAAAAACATACGCTTGTTGCATTACTAACAAAATTTGTATCATTCAATATGACGAAGTTGGTATTTCTTTTGAAAGTAAACCACAAGCATACATTTTTATATTTCTAATGAAAAAGTTGCAATTTCTCGAGATATTGTATTTCATTGGTAGCTAGTCAATAATTGAAATTAGTAAATTGTCAAGTAAGTCATTGCAAAAATATGATTCAATTGAACAATCAAATGATATTGTTTGTAAGAGCATAAATATTTTCTGATAAAAACTTATTTCTCAAATGAACTGTGACCCAATATTGGCAGCGTATCGATTTTTATCATTTGAAAAGAGTATACTATTTTTTATACAATATTATGTAATTCAACTAATGAAAACACGCTTAAACTTAATTCTTACATTTTACTACATATTTACATCAATCTTTTATCTCTTCTCAGCAAAGTCCAACAATTAAATTAAATTGCGCAAACCAACTAAAAGTGCAAAGTCCTTCGATTATCCGTTAATAACAATAAAATATACTTGTGCAATAAATTCGATCTTGTATTTCGTCAAAACAACATTGGTTAACAAATTGCTATCAAGTTCAAACAGTTTTCCCCTCGTCCCACTTTGGTGAATTTTAAAAAGTTTATTTCATGTAATGCATTCATGTGCATTTTTTCATTACAAAAATCGTTTGTTTAATCTGATATAATAAACGATCTATAATTTTGTTATAAAGATTTATGAGGGAACTTTTTGTTCTTGTGTGCTCTCGAAAATTATTTAAAATAGAGGAAGTTATTATTTTTATATGTATATTATTTCCTTAATACAGTAACTTGGTACATGTATTCAGTTAAAAGTCTTTTAAATTGTTTTGATCCCCCTATATTTACTATCTGTAAACGTTAATACATATACATATTGTTATTGTATTTACTATTTAAAGTAACTGTCAAACTTTAGACTTGTTTAGAAGCGCGATAATTTACTAATGGTAGTGATTCGTCACAATCACAACGCATCCCTAAATTACCATAGATACATACCATGTTACAATATTACCAATCACAATTATTTGCATAATATCAGTTTGATTCTGTCCTTGTGATAAGAATCTTGTGTATAGTTTGACTTTTACTCTACAAAAACAAAGAGTAGGTATAATGTATGAGTAGGTAAAAGGATTATTATATTATAAAATGAGATTGTGTTGAATTGTTAAAATAAGGTTTTATAATATGTGATTTGGAAGAACTGGAGAAAATAAAATAAATATGTAAGTACAACTCTGGCTGTTTAAGTATTTATACTCAATAATTAAAAAAACATTTAACAATTATTATTTGTTTTATTTTATTTTATAATAAACTTATACATTAGATTTATAAAATCATATTATTCGTCAGACTCTGATTGAGAACCGGATCCACTACCCCCTGAAGCCGCTGGAGAATTTGATCTAGAAGATCCTTTTTGATTGGTTTCATCACCTGAACCAGATTCTTCATCCTCAGAGTCTTTGAGTGCTTTTGCTCTATCTAACCTTCTTGCTCTTCGAGTTTCGACATCCGAGCCTTCTTCGTCCGAGGAGTAAATTTGACCTCCAGCTGCTACAGAGAATAATAATATTTAATATAGATATGTATTTTATTATTATTATTAAAACTTACGTTTATGTTTTTGATTTTGTTTATATTTATTTTTGATAGCTTGTAGGGAAATGGCTCCTTCATCATCAGAGCCATCATCACCACCACCTCCACTACGCCGTGCTGTTGCTCCTGTACCTTCACCACGGCCTCCTCGTCTGGCAGTGCGAGGTGTAGCACCTTTCATTCTGAGTGAAGCTCTCAACTCTTGTTCTTCTTTCTGTAATTTTTTAAATATAATGAAATAAAGATATAAGTAAAAAGAAAAATAAAAAAAATTACCTTAAGTTGGTATTGCCTATCTTGATCAGGATCTACGCCAACTTGAGAAAGAATCTTTATTCCTGATGTTTTTTGTGAACGATCAGCAAGTGATAATGTCATCTTTCTATGGGTGAATGATTCGGTAGAATGTGGTCTGAAAGTCAATTTTGTCCGGAATACTGCTTGTCCTAGAAGACCCGTTCCTTGTCTTACAAAAAGATGATTATAGTCACCCTACAATTAATTTTTTTTATTGAAATATTACACAATATGTGTATTTAAAACATATTAAAAAAAATCTGATATTACATGCAGAGGTTGTTTGTATACATCAAATATTTCAGAGCCAAGATGTAATGACATACTTCCGTCTGACCATTTGATAATTTTTGCATTTGATTCTTTTATGGCATCTCCGGTTTTGTTGAATTCTGTTCTCCATCTGATTGTATTTTCTACTTTCAATTTAAGTCTAAAAATAATAAATTATTAGAACACAGTATAATTGCATATACGGAAGATTTTTTTTACCTCGCACGTCCTTCTTCATCCAATGTTTCTTCTTCATCAATTTCATCTTCATAAGTGTCTCGATCATATGGTCTGGTCTCCACAGATAAAAAGTTAGGCAACTTTACAAAGTGCATTTCTTTACCAAGTTCTGTAGTGATTTTAGGAATATCTACATCTATTCTTGTTTCAGGAATGGGTTCGGGTTCTGGTTCTTCAGGTTCTTTTTGTGTTTCTTCCTAATATTTACATATAAAAATTTGAATTATAATGTATAATTATTATATAATACATATTATAATGGTTCTCAACTACCTCGTCTCCGCTGCCTTGTCTTTCATCACTGTCGGATCTTCTGGCATCTTCTCTATCGGATAGTTTCTCAGTTTCACTCTCTCTATCAGCATCGTGCCTAGGAGATGCCGAGCTTTCTCTCTGTTGTTTTTCTCTTCCTTCATCTTCCGAACTTATGTCAGATGCATCACCAAACAGAGCATCGGCAGTGACTGAATATATATTTTGTTAGCATTAAAAGTATTGTATGGAGACAAAAAACATAATACAATTTACCATCGGGTTTATCTCCAGCATCTTCATTTTCTGAGTCTGAATCAATCAATTGTTTAGTTTTTTTCTTAGGAGTTTTATTAGATTCCTGGTCACTGCCACTTTCATCTCCAGAAATTACAGCACGTTTTCTTTTTTTCTCTTTGTGTGCTCCAACATCACTGTCTTCAGAGTCTGATATGACTGCTTTTTTTTTACGTTCTGTATTTTTTGAACTCTCTGCGAATAAAAAATCGAATATGTTTGAGATTTTTAACATTTTAAAATTGTAATAGATGTATGCGATGATGAATAAATTATAGTTCGTACCGGTGCTTTTATTTGATCCTCTGCTTTTGCTTCTTGATCGGGATCTCGATTTGGATCTAAAATTTTTCAAAGAAACCTTATAATTTCACTATTCAATTTGAAAATATAAAATGTGGAACATTTCTCACCTTCTTTCATCATCAATTTGAAGGTCAGGAGTATTAGATCTAGATCGACTCTTATGAGAAATTGCACTTCCAGATCGTGATCTTGCAGAAGCGGGACTTCCTGACCGTGATTTGGCAGAAGCAGGACTCCCTGAACGAGATTTGGCAGAAGCAGGACTACCTGAACGAGATTTGGCAGAAGCAGGACTACCTGAACGAGATTTGGCAGAAGCAGGACTACCAGATCGTGATTTAGCTGATGCTGGACTAGGTGATCGAGATTTACCGGAAGCTGGACTCACTGATCTTGATTTACCAGATGCTGGACTAACTGATCTTGATTTTGCTGATGCTGGACTTGCTGATCTAGATTTAGCAGATCGAGGGCTGCCCGATCTAGATCGAGCTTCGCTTCCGACTGCAGATTTAGGACTACCAGAACCCGACCTTGCCGATTGAGGACTTCCAGATGGAGATCTCGGTGAACGGTTTGGCGAACCAGATCTGGATTGATTATTATTCATTAGATATAAATTGAAAAATTTAATATTAATCACTTAAATTTAAATCATACCTTGAGCGCGAAGCTCGAGACTGAGGACTTCTTGAACCTGAACCGGTGGGGCTTTTTCTACCTACAGGACTTCCAGAACCTGATCTTGCAGAATTTACCGAAGGAGATCTCGATCTTGACTGAGCTCTGCTAGAACCCGAACGGACGCTTCCAGCTCTGCTACCGGATCTCGACCTTAAGACAAAATATCATAAACTCAATGTTCTTCTCATTTATATACAAAAAAAGATAAAATTGCTGTGAATATAAATAGAGTATAATAAAGATAGATGTAAATTGGTTATACCTTGAAGCAGGAGAGCGACTTCCACCATCATCATCAGAACCAGAAGGAGTATCATTTATAACCATGATGCTACTGACAGATACCGCTTCAACTGTCACATGTGTTGCCACACTCACACCATACACAAACATTCGAACATGTTTACATGTACAAAATATTTCTCATTGTGATAACCAGAGATAAATCGTTCAAATAAATGATTACTGTAATTGTAAATATTGTATAAATTATAATACCGATAAATTAACTAATAAGTAAGAAGAAAAACAGTAATTTCAATAAAATATATTTTTTTTAAATATTCGTTATTGTTTTGTTCAATATGACGTGAAAAATGCCGTATATGTCGTTTCATATAACGACAATCGTAGTAATTGCACTTTTTAATAATGAATCGTGTTGCGAAATCTCAAACCGGTCTGGCCATGAATGGAGCCCGCGTAAACTACAAAGTGTAGTCAGTACGGCGCTAACAGTGGCGGCGCGTGGTTCTGTCGTTGTTATAGTTGATTGTTTAGTGTTTAGTAAAGACTATGAAGTGAGATGGGAGCCAGGAGTGTGGTGGCCGCCCTGTGCTCGTCGCGGCCCTTGCTGCTGCACCACTTGACTCACTCCAGCATCCTGAAGGCGCTGCTGTCCAGGAAGATCCTCAGCGCAGAAGACCACGACTACATCGCCAATATTCCGGACGACGAGAAGAAGTGCGAGTTCTTCCTGGAGATCGTGGCCAAGCAGAACAGGGCGGGTTTGCTCGTTATATGCGACGAACTGAGGAGAGAGTGTCCGCAATTAGCGAGGCTGTTGGTGCAGACTGGACAGGACTCGAACCGGAGCTCGGCCTCTGCAGGTATACCATTGCGCTATTCTTAGCAAAGGGTCTATTGTCCTGCTTCTGGCACAAAGGAAAGGGAAAAAAAAGATTCTTTCACATAATAATATTCATTGTCCTGCGAGTGTGACCACTTGTTGAGTTTGCACTGTTGCAAGCACACGGCTTTGTTTACATCTGCTTCCTTGTCAGAATAGACAGGTTTATATGGATATATAATAATATATCGGCGGGTTGGTGGACACGTGTTGTAAGTCCATTTTGTCTTAAATTGAATTAACGATAAAACAATATATTTCCCAAAAGTACCAACGAGTTTAATATACATACAATAATAATATTACATTAAAGATGATCGATTTTTGAAGAAACATTAGAAAAATCACATGGAATTATATTTATCCATTATTCTTTAAATATATATCACGGTCTTATAATAAACAACCATATGTTTGAGCAAAAGAAACGATAAATAAAATATGTATAATGATTTGTTAGGATGTGAACTATTTTACATTGTATACGACCTTTGTCTGGATACAATCTGCGTGTGTTAAAAATGAAGAACAACATATCTCATTACCTTTATTTATTAAATAAAAATACATTCGATACATAACGGATATGATGAAGTTCCACGGTATTTTCTTATATTTATAGAGCAAATGTCAAACTCTAGCCATTATCAGACGCGTGTTAATTTATAATATGAACCTTTTGCGTTGATACGCATGTTAAAAATGTGACGTTTAGTCTACAAAAATATCATACAAACAGGTATAATACCAAAGTATTAATTATTATTCAAAACATTTTTTTTAACAAATTTAATTATTTATTTTATTTTATTTACGCCTTGCAGCTTTTACAAATTTTTAATTTAATTATTTTCCTCATATTTATTTTTGAATGTGTCTATTAATACATCCATAAATATCACCTTTTTGTTTATTTACGTTCCCCCAAATAAGACTGTTCGTAATTACTTGTCGGTTTATTATGAAGCTCGGTAAACTTTTCACTAACTTGCCACGTGTGGGATTTATTTTTAAAATGGATTCCCTAATGTGTACAAGCTAACTCCTTTTTTCCCCCGTAGGATGGATTAACACGTGTTTTTTGTATCTAAGACCTTCACACTTGAAAAAGCCGGGTTAAATATGTCTTAAATTTTTGGATATGCGATTATATGGCTTAGCGTAATTTTAATTGAAACATTTCAATTTGTTAAAAATTTTTGATGTTGTGCTTGGTTTTTTTAATAGGACGGTAACCAGTTGTTTATTTTCATTCAGAATATGTTTGAATTTTCAAAGTAAATTATAAATAAAATAATTGAATAATGTTTTCATATGATGACAACACTCATCATTTATTTATAAAGCGGTTTTCCCGATAAAAAATGTTTTTTGAGAATTGCATTATTAAACATCTCTTATATTATTTTGAAATTAATTTAATATTATTATAATTAAAATATCCGTTTAGAGATTTTAGATATGTATTAATTGTAGTAAAATAATTAAATAAAATATTATTCTTCCATCTGGTAACACTGATAGTTGAGGGAAGGAACTGTACATACGTTAGACAATTATATATATTATCGTTTTTCATATAAATTCCACTTAAATCTGTGTTGTCCAACATTTACGAGCGTTACAGGCGATAAGAATTTGTTTTTATCTTAATTGTTATTACTTTTCCAATTAAATTGTATAAATGCTGTTAATACATACTTGTGATAGTTTATCCATGTTCCCCTCTTCCTGCTTATGTGACGAGATACCAATTATTATTATTGTTCACTTGGTTTAGTTCTATTGGTATTCTCTCACAAGCCCCATTCAGTTATTTATTTAATTTAATTGAACTATTTATTAAAGGGGGGCCACTTAAACTTGACACCGTTCAACAGCTCTGTCTGTATTACTTGTATTGCTTCATTTTATTTTATCAAGAACGATAATCTCATACTAAATATATATATTATATATATATATATATATATATATATATATATATATATATATATATATATATATATATATATATATATATATATAAATCTATTTTAAATCGAATTTTGGTTAATTATGCTTTTAAATATATTATACTATTTTACAATTTATTTATTTAATAAGAATTAAAAAATATTTGTATACACACATTATGTTCTCTATATTATCTATTAAGAATTTAAGATGACAAAACGTATTTTAAATTATTTATGGAATTAAATAATTTCTGAAAATAATAAATAACAGGATTAAGATGAATATAAAATCACTAAATTATCTAAACGAAAAAAATCCAGTATATAAATATAAACATGCTTTTTCTTACATACAATAAGTACAATATTATTGATTATTAAATAGAAAATGACAGGAAAAGTTCAAATATTATCCATTTGTGTTGTTTGTAGAATAAGTACCAAAATGTGTTTGGTTGGCTGTGATTGGTTATAATTTATGTACATATGTACACGCCTTGAGGGGCTTTTCGAGAAGGTTTTTACAATATTTATTTTATTATCAACAACGTGTTAATTAATTGTCTGTCGGTGATCTTAACTATTACTAGTTACAAAGGTCACCGACTTAATAATCAGTATTTACCTTACAATACAGGAAATCAGAGTAAACCTGGATCAAGACAATTGATCGGGATTTTATTAATATTATTCCTGATGTCCCAGTCGTATTAACCGAACACATTTTTTTTATTTTACCGGGACCACAATATTCCCTGGACTATAAGGCAGGTTTATGTTAACTAAAAATATAGAAATTTATTAAATAACCTCCAATCGTATACATATAAATAAATATTTTTTTTTTACATGAGGAGGATTTGAATCCATGACACAAGCACAAAGCCACGTGTTTTATCCCCTGAGCTATTACGCTGATTAAAAATATAATTATTCATTTGCTATAAATTTTATAATTGCAATAATATAGTTTATAATTTTCGCTATTTTAAACAGTGCATCTTAATTTAATTGCTCTGTTCCTCAAAGGGTTTTTTTCTATTGTATTATATTCTATATGTAAATGTAATATTTGATAAATTTATTTGATTTTCATTTGAAACAATAACATTTTATAATCATATAATTGTAGTGACCCAATTTCATTCAACAATGGATATGGGTTGGTATTGTGATTACAAGATATCGATCGGTCTTCTAGATTTATTGTTTAGGCGTGACTAAATTAATGTTTGTCGTATTTTAAACGAGTTATGATTTTTTCATCTCCTGTGTAAATATTCTTAATGTTTTAAAACACCATAGATTTAAATATTTTTTTTCATTGCGGTTTTTTCTCGCCAATAATGAATGGTGATTTTTTCCAATGACTGTGCAAAATCGTAGGATAAAAATAACGAAATCGTTCTAAATTTTAAATCGTTCTAGATTTTTTTAACCTCTTGACTCCGCAAATATAAATGACACCAAAGACAAAGTGTGGATAATTAACACTTTTTTGTGAAATAACAAATAAAAACTTTAATTACATCCAAGAGCTATCATCACGTATCGATAATTTATAGATTATCCCCGCTTTCTACGTGACAATCGCGAAAAACTTGATATCGAAGAAGTCACAGGAATAAGATGGTGAAAAAATGTCGATTGTCGGAGAAAACTTGAAAAACTGGCTATTGCTGCAATAGAAAGCCTGACTCTCTTCGTGCATCATAGTTAATATATATATTTTTTTAATAAATATATTATAATGATAGTATTCATTTGTATCTGGCGCCAGTTTTCGATCTACTCCATTAGTTTGTTGGATTGCTTTTCCAGGAATTCAATCTCTGTATTATATGACCGTCTTTATATTCATATTTTCTTATAAGGTTCATCATTATATATAATAATTTATTTCTTATCCAATAAATTGAAAAAGAAACGCGGCTGTGATTGGTATACATGTATAGATTTTCTCTAAAAATATAAGAAAAAAGGAATTCATCATTTAATTTTACATGGCGAAGCTCTATATAAAATATTTCACCAAACCAAGGCTTAATTCAATTTATAAATATTCAATATCACAGAAATAATACCTCGTTTGATTTATATACAGGGTGGACTTGAAATTACTGATAATATTTTAGGGGTGAATGGGTATCCCTAGAATAAATGAAATTTTTTTTAAATATATTAATATTGCTTTTCGAACCGAGTTTGGATCGCCATCTTGAAATCAGCTCAGTAGAGACTGTTACGTGTTAATTGTGTCTCTTATACGTAATTAATATTATTAATTATTTTTAATTAATATACATATATACTTTAAATAACTGAGAATATTTTAGGGGTTGCTAAGGTATCGCAAATATAAGAGATTTTTTATTATTATTAATTAATTGACACAATAAACACGCGACAGTCACTATTAAGTACTTCACAGAAATAGTTGATTCCAAGATGGTGGCCCAAACTCTATTACAAAAGCATTATGTATATTATTATTTATTAATTAATGAAAAAAATATTTTTTAAATTATTCTTGCGATACCCTACCACCCCCTAAAATATTCTCCGTTATTTCAATTCCACCCTGTATAAAATATTATTATTGATTATTAAGTATAAAATATCTTAATAATGACCCGAAAACACGTTCTTACCATTAAAATATCGGTGGATATTCTCGTTCCTTGCAGGAAAGGATTACTGTATTATTTAATAATTATTTATACCTAGTTTAAAATATGAAGGAGTCTAATAAGATCTTGTATTTTATTCTAAGTATTCTGACATACATGTAAAATATGTTGTAATTTGATAGTAAATCTTGTGCTTTATATTTTTGTAAAGTAATTCCGCAGTCACCGAAGCGTTTAAAGGTGTCTAGGGTGGTCCCTGTTTGACATTTTCAAATGGCAGGTGTTACCAACAATATATTATTAAAGATCGTTCACCTTGTTTATTTATTATGCATTTATTACATCGACTCGTCATTATTATTTCCAACTCGTCCAGAGCTTTTTACACAGTATTTAATACTGGAAACACTCACGCGATGTCTTCTGTCCTTCATTTTAAAAGGTACTTGTGGTTGTAAATTACGTTTGTAGTAACACTTCATACAGCCGCAAGTAGTTATAGTTCCATAATAAATTCAGAATTCATAACATTTATGAGTTATGACATCGTTTTCAATTTTGAAATGTGCTTATTAAAATATGATTTATATTATAGGACATAGTAACAAATAATTTCATATAAAGTGCATTTTGTTGTCTATGTATATTGATTGTGTTTGTACTAATATGTTATTTTTAAACTATTTGTCTTGAAAATTTACACATAGAATTAATATATTAAAGTGTATTCTATAATTATAAATTAGACTTCGGTGTACACAGTATATAAATATTTTTATCTAATACATAGTAGTTAATTAATAGTTGTATGAAAATAAATACGTGGATGAAATTGAGATATTTTTGAAAACATATTATGGTAATAATTATGGTTTAATTGAAAAAAACAATATATAAATAAGAAATATCTATATATGTATAAACATACACATAATAAATATTATATAAATCAGTTGTTTTTTTTGTATACTCATCTACTTAAAATTAAGATAGTGAGTATATACTATTAATATATATTTTCAAATATATATATATATATATATATATATTTAAATAATGGTATATAATGTAATATATAAATGGAATTTAAAAATTTTGACAATCATTTAGATTACAGGAAATAAATAATCCGATTCGTTTGCTTCTGCCCAATTTCTATTTTAAATCAATAAAACTTGTTAAAATATAGGGTGGGCTTAAACTAACTGATAATATTTTAGGGGGTGGGTATCAAAATATAATTAAATAAATAATTGCTGAATTCCAAAAGTATTTAATAGACACAATACACATCCGACAGTCACTACTGAGTACTTTATAGAAGCAGCTAATTCCAAGTTGTTGGCCCAAATTCCAAAAGCACTATTAATATTTATTTTCAATGAATAATAAAACATATAAAACAGACCAGCGTAATAGCTCAGGGGATAAGACGCGTGGCTACAAATACTGTGGTCATGGGTTCAAATCCCGCTCAAGTCATTTTTTTAAATTGATTTGATCGGTTATTACGACTCGAGATCGGGAATAATAATAAAATCCCGATCGATCGTCTTGATCCAGATTTACTCTGATTTCCTGTATTGTAAGGTAAATACTGATTATTAAGTCTGTGACCTGTGTAACTAGTAATAGTTAAGATCACCGACAGACAATTAATTAACACATTGTTGTTTATAAAAAAACCCTCTCAAAAAAGCTCCATAAGAAATGTAGGTTCTCTGGTATTCCAGACGACTGTTTTCTCTTAATAATAATTTAAAAAAATATATCAATCTTGATTAAAACACCATATCGATCCCTAGAATATTCTTAGTTAGTTTAAATCATCCCTGTATAAATTTTAATTATCTGAAGTATCTCTATAGTGTTGTAATATCAAATTAATATTTATATAAAAATACACTGTTGAAGAAGAAGTATGTCACGTCGGACGTTTGAATATAATTTCAATATAAAAAACATATTCATTTTCAATGTTTCCTGGTATCCACGAAGTGATGGTTATCCTGATGGAGACCATTCTTCAAGTCTTCCCACGCATCCTCACATTGGACGAGCGCCGACCTTAATTGAATTTACATTACTAATCAAGACATGTCTATTCACCATGAAAAACACTAGCTATGTACAATCACACACATATTATTTAACTGTATATTCAAAGCATTTCAAATGTATGTATCTTCAGTGGCTAATTACAAATGTATGTAATTTAGTGTTGGAGATCGGTGAAACTAAGCCATATCTTTCAAATATGATGAAGATTGATCTGTATATTACTAACTTACAAGAAAATATAATTACAACACATGATTCATTTCATATTTTAAAATGTGCAGATGCTTAAAAGCTTCATACTTCCAATAATAAAAAAACACAATCGTTTTTCTTGATTTGTCATTAATTTATTTATATGTAACAATATAATGACAGTGAAAGAATGTGCCTTGAGAAAGTAAGTATTTTAAATTACATATTATTATTATTTATTTTGCTTTTTATTTGATTTGACGTTTTTTCTTATATCATAATGTTGTAAAATTATTTTTTATATTTTGTAAACCATCGTAACGCATTGGATTATCTGTAAGGTTACGGTGGTTGTAATTTGTGTATATGTAAATAATTAATTAAATAATTAATAATTGTACCCTTATGTAAAAATTTAAACTGGAATATACTTAAAAACATTTATTTATTTATTTATATATAAACGCTCACAAGAGCTTTTTTTTACATAACAGAAAAATAAAAGATACGAAAATATTCGTAAACATAAAGTAAAAGAATTAAGGTATGATAAAACATGACTGAAATACATACTTGAATATCCAAAATAAATCTCATCAATCAATATTTAATCGAAAGTATTTTGTTAAATTTCTACATTTATTCTGTAAAGGTATTCCTAATTAGCCTCGATATACCTATTAAATCCATAATGAAAAAAATCAATTTTTAATAGGCGCGGTTGTAGTTATATTTGGTTTAGATAAAAAGAATTTAACAAAATTCACAACCAAATCAAACCTATTTTCCTAATCTTATTTTTATGTAATACCCTTGTAAATGAATTAATTTAATGATTACTTTCTTACCGATAAAGATATTTTTAAAGACTAAAATGAACCAAACCTAACTGTACCGGAATGTGAAAGTGCTTTAAATTTTATCCGTTAAAATCAAAAGCATATTTTTGATTAGTTATATATTTTATGAGCTTAATGCCCCAGTCAAACACAAATTTGTGTGGTTTTTGGATAATTTTGTAAATTGACTGTCGGTTTTTACCCAAAAATTCGCACATTTTAAACGGTTTCAAACAGTCTAAAACAATTGTTTGATCAGTTCACACGTTAGTCCAGTAATGGAAGTCAGTGTTCTTTGAGCCGTGGTAGAATCACCAGCTCTTCAATTTTAATAGTTAGTTCACACGATGTTCCTCAACCTCGAAATCATTTCCTTTTTGTGAAAAAAAAAATTAATAATACAGGCTGTTTCAAATATACGTACTGCTTTTGTAAGTATGTCTTCCACAATATACTCGTGTGATTCTCACTGAGTCGGTTCGATCCACTAAATATTATAAGGTATTGTAGAATAGTTAAGGTTCCTCGTTTCTTAAGAAAGATGTATTGACCGTTATGGTTGACGGCATTTCGTGTGAAACGACGCTAAAGTATGTATTGCTAAAGGCGTCTTTAAAAAGCTCTGAATCAAAAACCTGTTAATATTCGGATATAAAAACATGATACAGTTCCAGGAATTGAATGTTATTTTGATATATTAATGTATTGACAAGCATTGTTTCATTCATCCAGAATGCTTTATCATTAGAGTAAATAAATTAAATTAAAAATATGCATCTATTTTACTAGACGTTTTTTTTGGGTCTTTTGAGTCTGGCTGACTATTTTTTTTAAAATTATTTACGTATCCTTAAATCACACCAATGCAATTTTTGATACATACACATTTAGCCAATGATATTCAAGTTAATATAATTGTTATTAGGTATATACATATAAGTTCAAGGGATACTTTGTTATAAATATTTGGAATTGATAAATAAGATATAAATTTTTTGGCGTTTCCACTAATCGGGAATAATATAAATTGATCCACCCAGACCCTCAATTGATTATAAAAATATGAAAATAACGATAAGTACTATGAAAAAACTAAGGCCTCGACTTCGAGGAGAAGAGGGAGAAGGGGAAAATTAATTTCAAAATAATAGTAGAGATATTTAATAATGCATAATAAATGACAATTTAAAAAAAAAACAGTATTTTTTGGGAGACTCGCTTTTTAAATACTGCGATAAGGTGAATGTTGTAATCATACGAAAACCGTATGCAATTATTTTATTTATAATTTACTTTGACAATTCAAACATCTTCTGGACGAAAAAATAACTGATTATCGTCCAAATAAAAAACCAAGCAGAATATCAAAATTTCAATTAAAATTACCCAATTAAGTATTATCTCCCATTTATAATCCATGTTTACGAAATTATTAATAAAATACGTTATATGTTGGGTTAAATTAAATTGATGGTTATGAATATGGGTCAAGTAATTGATATAATTAAATAATTCGAAGACCACTTGTGTGTTTCTATATAAAAGTATTTTATGTTCCCCCTGAATATACTCGTACTCCAGACAGGGATCGTCGACCCATGTTCCTGGCGAGGGGAGATCAGCAATCAAAGGTGTTCCGGTGTCAGCAAGGTCACCTTTACTTCTTTTTATTACTCGCTTCTTGAGATTCTGTATAAATATAGTGATAATAACATCAAAGGCTCGGTGTCCTTATTAGATCTTCATACAATGTGTTGGTATTTCTTGGGGAATGTGGCAAGTTATTGTATAATTGTATGAGTGATGTTGCAATGTTGAGATATTATGGTGTAATAGTCAATTATGGCGGTACACAATTTCTCATTTCCCACAGATTTAACTCAATTCTGTACAATTTGATTGTCTCTCTTCTCATAATATAACTTACTAATACGTCTGGCATTTCCTCTATTGCGTCAACTTTCGATTCTTCGTTGCGATGACGGAAGTTGGAAAAATCGAAAAGTTATCGCCATATCATAAACGGTCTAGATTTAGTTTCATTTGTATGCTTTTTTTCGAAACTGACTTAGATAATAATAGCAGTAATGCAACCAAAGATTAAATACATACTTAATATTATATATTTCAATGAATTATAATTTAATATTATGTAATTAGTTCCATGAAAATGAAAATAGGAACAACACTTTTCGGCTCATCTAAAGCTCGTAAATTGATTTTTATTGACAAACTGTTGAGATTTAATCAGCTTTGTGGAAAATAATAATTGACCATTTAAATCATTGTTTACCTCTTTTGTAGTCAAATTTCAAACTATATACGTGTAGGCGCAAACGGTTGTGATTGGTGAAATTGGAATATAATAGAGTATTGCAGTGTGACTAATCACAGCTATTGATAAATCATTTTGTGTCTGAGGACCGAATTCAATATAATAGTGTAATAATAGTGTGTGCGTGCGGTGCGTATGCGTGTACACCAATACTACCAAGTTCTAGTCTATTCATACACACACCATCTAGCACGACTCACGTTAGTGAGTGAGTGATTTAACACTCTTATATTGAATACAACCCCAAACCTATAAAGTATGCTCTACAAATATAAGAAAAAATAGGCTTTCACGGCGCATATTAAAAATATGTTATTTATTTTAAAATGTGTGCTTATTACGATGAAACAATACGTTCAAATAAAGTTCGGCCAGTGATAATTTTTATTAATATTTAAGCTCACACTAATTCATCCCTCTGTATTCTTTTTTTACACCCCCACCTGCGTTATTGATATTAATTATTATTGTATTTTTAAGTGATCGATAGTGGCACCTTATTTTATTATTGAACAAATCAAGTATTATATTCAAATAAACAAACGAGTAACCCGCATGAATAAATATTGTGTTGTAACAAGTTCAATTATACATATTTCTCAACCTACCATTTTAAAAACAAATATCTATTTTAATTTACTTGGTGTTTTAATATACGTGGGAACTTGAACTTCAATCAGTTGGGTTTCGTCTTAAAATATTTAAATGCGAGGAATACATTACCGTTTGAGTTTTGTGTTACTTTATTATTATTTTATCATCAAATTCAATCCCGAATGTAGTCTGTGTATTTGTGCCAAGCTCTATATGATGGTTGGTTAATTAATTATTTGTGTGAGGGATTAGATTTATAGCAAATATTGCCTAAACAGCTAAAGCAAATTTTTGGCACCCCTGTCATAGAGCAGAGTGGCGCAGCGGAAGCGTGCTGGGCCCATAACCCAGAGGTCCGTGGATCGAAACCACGCTCTGCTAGAATATATTTTTAATTTTTATTTTATTAAAATACATAGAAATATACTGGCATTTGTATTTTAATGAAATTACACTTCTGACAAGCATAATTTTTATTATTTACTATAAAGATTCGTATGTAGGTTATTCAGTGAATTTTATTTTATCCCTAATACAGTGGAACCTCGATATAACGAAAGTCAAGGGGAATGAAAAAAAAATGTTATATCGAGAATTTTGATATTACGAGTTTTTTTTACGAGTATACATGATGATATATATATATATATATATATATATATATATATATATATATATATATATATAGTATATATATATATATATATATATATATATATATATATATATATATATATATCAACATCATCATAAGCACTCCAGTTCAGTGATGAACCAAGGCTTCCCGCCCCAGCATCTTCCACTTAATGCTCCTCCAGTTATTAATTCCTAAACTCCTAACTACCTTATAGAACTCGTCCGCCCACCTTAGCCTAGGTCTACCCTGCCTTCTCTTACCCACAGGCTTGCTGGATAGTATTTCCGATACTATCCCTCCTGCTCTTTCCACGTGTCCGGCCCAACCTAATGTTAAGCCCTAATAAATTGCACATTTTAGATATACATATGTCCTTATATATAATTCATTATATCGAGGTTTCTGCCAATATTTATTGATAAAACTTCTCTATGTAAAGGTAAAATTAACATAGGGATAGTTTAAAATGTCAAGGGAATTGAAAAATTTCGTTATTTATTTTACATATATTATTAAATCATACTGCAGTACCACTAGAGTATTACGTCATGATAGTATAGCACTCCTCAGTTGGAACACGAAAGAAGAGAAAAGAAAAATCGCTAAAAAATTAACAATACATTTAAAAAAAGAAGAAAAACATAAAAAGCGGAACAATGTAAAAAATGATTTTAGTGAGATAAAGATAAAAATTTGTTCACGCTTTCCGTAAATATAGGGATGGACAGATTGAACAGATCATTATCTGTCCTCCTGACAGACCACTCATTCAAAAGGCGTTATCGAGGTTCCACTTAAAAGATTTACAGTGTTTTATAGATTAAATTGAATTTTAAAATTAACTAATAAAACCACATATTTTTTATGATTTAGATTAAATTATGATTAGTCCCAAACCCAAACTTATGATATATTACTTATCTTAATTTATATACAGGATAGACTTGAACTAACTGAAAATATTTAAGGGGGTAGCAGGATGTTTATTAAATTAATTAAATAATAATAAATAGGTATTAAACAGACACCGATATCCACTACTGAGTACTTCAAAGAAGAAGCTGGTGGCCAAATTTGATGCCAAAAGCACTTTTAATATTTTTAATTAATTTTATTTGCATTGTTATTAATATATAATATTTGTTTATTTTTAGCACAAGAACCTCCTAAGGGAAACAATATCAATATGATCGTTGAATGCAATTCAAATAGGTAAGTTTTCCAATATGCATAATTATTTGAAACAGATACAAATATAAATAAAAAGATTCTTCACCACATCTTAAGGAGTTGAAATATTTTTTCTTGCATAAAATTAAAAAAAAATGGGTCAGTTTCATTGCGACACCTTGACAGACAAACGGCTTCAAATTCATTACCCACATATTATTATTCTGGGGTTCTCTTAAAATCCTCCAAATAATATATGTATAATGTAATATGCTTATTTTTTTCACACTGAATGTGGAATGACGCACGTTCTTCACAGTTGTTTATTCCTTTTTGAGCTCAGGATTCAAATGTCATTCTTGAAATACAAATGGACAGTTTAAATGGCTATTTGTTCTCAACACTTTGTATGATTCTCAATTTTAAATATTAAGAATTTATTTCGATGAAGCCAACGTAGAAAATACTTTCTAATTGAAAATATACAATGTATAGTTTGATTTTAAAATAATTTGACTCTTGTGTTAAAAATGCGCATACGTCGCAAATGCAAAAGTTTTTAAAATGTTTTATTAGCTTTTAAAAAAATCCTCACAATTGTAGAGCACTGCGCGGCCAACACTTTTAATATGTGGTAAAATGTATTAAATAAAATATCGTGACGCCTTCCCTATTGGCGGGAGTCCCTTTATAAGGGGTTGGCCAGGCCACCTTGGCCTTTACGGGAGAATATAGTAGAGATGGTTTCCCAGGCCACCACACAGCAATGAGTACTTAAGATCTAGTTTGCTAAGCTAGATCTACCAAGTGACTCCGGTGCCGTGAATCGAACCCGGGAGTCTTTCACTCACGAATCCGTTACACTAACCACTCGGCCACAAGGCGGCTCCAAATGTATTATTCTATTTTAATTTTTGGATATTAATAGAACAATATTATAACTTAATAATATCAATAAAATAAAATTACTATTTTTGAAATTTCCGTTTGGGTTTATAGTTTGTCCCATGAATATATAAATGATACAATAATCAAATAATAAAGCAATATTAAAAAGGACGTCGTTGCAGAGCTTGAATACGTCAAAGTACTTAAATACACCCACTTAGACTAGGTCTGATAATAACTAACTGTCTATGTTATTATTATGTTTTAATAAAATATTTAAAAAATGGCAAACAAATTTTGCGATGTCTGTTAAAAAACACGTATACGGGTTATTTATTATATTTATGGATCATTTCCATAGTCAAATAATATTAATTCAAGCTCGTAATTATTTTTATCACAATCTAGATTGTATACTGTTTTATATTTTTGTGTTGTAGTTGTGCTTTGTTTTTACTTGTAGAGTAACACGCGGAAATGTTCAGTCGGCGTCGCGACGTCTTTCAGTGACAACGTCACAGTGTTGAAAATATATCTCTCGAAATATCGAATAAACGAATTTTATTTATCTCGTTCCGATAGAAATATTGTGTAGTTTTGATGATATACTTGTGTTACCTGTCAAATAAAATTGGTTTTTAATATTAGGTACAACTAAAATGTCTCAATTAACTTTCTCTCTCGTCTATCAAATTGGGTCACATTCGCAGCGAAGTAGTTCTATTCTCGATAATTGTACATCAAAATGAAAAATGGATATTGGTCGGTTTATTTTGAGGAATTTGGCAAAATACCATATATTAAAAAATCCGATCCGATTGTTGAAACATCGTTAATACAATGTGTATTGGTTTTTTTTAATAGTCTACTGTTGGTAAATATAAAAAAAATAAATGTATATTTTAGTCTGTCTGAATACGCGGATTTGTTTTAAGAAATGATCACACTTTTCTCGCAAACAACACCTGTTCACTCTTTCTTGCATATTTTTACACGAATATAATAAATTCTTCTTTATAATCGAACTATGCAATTAACGGGCTTATCAATATATAATTTGTATTTTAATGATATTTTATTTGTATATGGACGGCATTCTGTCTGGTAGACTACAGTCGTAATGGCGACTAGACTAAAAGAACATCTTACAAATCTATTTTTATTCATAGATGTGTCACTCTTATAACATCAAGAGGCACTTCATTCATCCATTTATATATTGGTGAATTGCATAAATTATATATTTCGTCATCACATTTAAATTACTAATTATCGATATAAATCGTGAGCGTAAATAATCACATAACGGCCCACGTTGTATTTGTTGCATTTTTTTAAAGAAACTCATTCAATTTTATAATAATACATAATATGTATTCTCAATAAGAAGAAGATTGAAGCAATTTGTCGATTTGTAGTGGGAAGTAAATATTTATCTTAAGACCAATGTGTGCTTTATGTCTTTCTACAGTTCAAATATAATTAAATTATAAGTAGTTCTCATTTGCGAGGGGAAATGTTTTTTTTTTTCAATTTAATTCCGTTACAGTGAACTAATTTATTATATGTTAAATAATATATGCGTGTCTGAGAGGCAAGTTGTCCTTGCCAAGTGCCATAAGTTCCACTGCTCTTCGTTTCTTGGAATACGATCTTTGGGAAATTGTGAGAATGGACGTGTCCGAGTCATCGTCTTGAAATTAATTCGTCATAGGATATTTATTTGATGTGAGGTGTTAATGGAGTTGCAGGTAAACTTCAAAATGGAGGCCGTTTCCTGTCCTCAGGTGACATTGTCAAATGAAGATTCACCTTTGTAAAAATATTTAAATTTAAATTTGATTCCACGTAGGTACATCAGGTTTCTTAAATTTGTGGAGTAATTAAAATTATTCATATATCATAAAATATTGACAGTTTGTGTTATTTATAGAAATATACAGCGAGCGCCTTTGATTGGCTACACCGTTAAATTTTCGTCTTCTTATTTTACAAATAAAATGAAAAATCTGATAAAATGCATTGCATTTTTAATAGTTTTTTTTAATATCTCAGAATAAATATTTATAAAACGATTTTTGAATGTTAGTGGCAACTGCCGACCATAATTATTATATTTCCGCTAATAGTAATAACCCACTTTGATTCCATATTAATCTAAATGTCCGCCGTTTACACACAGGCACACACACTGTTAATTTTTAGTATTACTTTTATATATATATATATATATATATATATATATATATATATATATATATAAGGTATATTTAGAAAAAAATGTGATTTACCTCTTGTTTTGTAATATACGGTTTATACCCTATTCATTTATTTATATAAGTATATATACGATACGATACCACGAAGGCTTTAACAAAAAATATAAACTTGCAAACAATACCTAGTGAAAAAATGATACTATTGATGATTAAACAAAATACAAGGAATCGATATTATTCATTTTATAAAGAGTTAAAAATAATTAGGCTAAAGAAAGACAAATGATTAGTATGTTTAATGACTATATACATGTATACCGAAATTTTATAAAAGTATTATATATATTAGCTAGATTTTGAATTCCACATGTTAACACGGTTATATATAAATAGTGTGTATATATTTAAAATTCCCTACCAATCATTTTTCAAATGTACATACATTTTTTTATAATTTCCTCGTTGTTACGTTATTTTATTTGAATGTTCATTCTCTTTCAAGCTTCACTTGTATACGGTCGAGTATATTTCAAGCAATATATTAAATATTATACTATATCGAAAGAAGGCATTGGAAATGGAAACAAAGCGTAGGTTGTTATAGAAGTTGGTCTGGTCCACAAGAAATAATAATTGCACAAAGCTCGGAACACGTCATACCAAGTACAATATACTAAGTACTCTGTACACTGACCTGGATTTCTATACAAGGTTTGCACAAACACCTTTGTCATTTTAACTACACTATAATAATGTGTAATATCAATTATACATAAGTTAAATAATAAGCTATAATCATATAATTCTACTGCGACGAATCAGTACACTATCATACATATTATAATATGTAAATTATTATTTAGCAATGACAATGGATAGATAAATTTATCTACAAATTGTCAGTTACAAGGACAGAATAAAAAATATATTAAAATGCCATATTAGCTTTTATTATAATAATGTAACATACAGGACGGACTATTTTAGGGGGTGGTAAGGTAGCGCAGTATATTTTTATATAAATATTAATTTGATATTACACTATAGTGATACTTCAGATAATATTAATTGTGTCTGTTAAATAGTTAATTCATATTTTTAGTTAGTCGACCCTGTATAATTATACAACTTGCGTTTCAAATAGTATAAGATTATAAAGAGAAAAACTGCATTTTTCCAAAACTGATTTTTTCAAAAGGTCTTTTTATTTTATTCACAGACGAAAAATTGCAGGGAATTAGTGAATTATCGATTATAGTTTTGCGGTGTTACCAATCAGGGATTTTCGTGGTATATCTAGATTCTAAAATATATTGTTTATTTTATTTAGTTTATCAATATTTATTTATATTTTCATTTAATAATAAATTTTAATTCAATCACAGGAATTGATGCAATATTTTTTAATCTAGTTTGGTGCATTACTATTACTCTTATTTTATTTATGTTAAAATAATATGAATAATGCCAAATTGTTATGTTAAATGAAATTATTAAAATTAATCTTATCAAAAGCCAGGCGTTATTAGTTTACATGTAACGCAATAATTTTAGTTTTAAAGAAGTAATTATCGTTAACATGATACATTTATGTTTAATTATTATTAATTTTATTTCAAGACCCTGTAAAATTACGTATCTATAAGCTGTTTATAGAAATTATCAGCTATTTATTTAATATTGTCATTGTTAGATTTAATGTTTACTTACAATAACTGCTCGTATATCTACAAATGAAAAATAATAAAATTGCTTTTTTAAACAGATTTTTGTGGTTAAATCCAAACTTTAAATACACAGTATTAAATATGTATTTTTGAATATTTTTTTTTGCAATATACGTTGTATAATAGCTATACTTATCAGGTTTTTTTTTGCTTATCAGATGAATATACTGACGACAAACGCGATATCTTCATTCAGTTTGCGTATTTCTTTTTTGGAGAAGCTCGTATCTGTTACGCGGAAATCTTTTAAAATAATATTTAAAGTTTAAAAAAATCGGTATTCAATTTTACCATTTTCTAAAGGCACTTTCTCCCCGTGTTTGGGTAATTTGCAGTCATTAGATTTCAATTTGTCGTCAGTGAGAGGAAATAGTGTGAATTGCATTGAGCAAGGGCTTTTCTGAGTATTTATCTACATTCCAATTTTTCCTGTTTATTATGAAACTTTTTCAAAGTGATTAACCGTGCATGATTTTATTTGTGCAGTTATAATTTTAGTATTCAAATCTCGAATTTGTGTCACGACAAAGTCCCACTTTCTGTATATCTGCTTTTCGAATGAAATTCACAGTCATTCTAAAGTGCAAAACATTGTTCTAAATTATTAACCTCTCTATTAAATTATATTGATAGAGTTCTACCTAAAGACTTTGAATATTGATTGACATTTTTTAATGTCCCATCTTTAATTTAAGTACAGTGTCGTTATATTATGCCTAATGAATTAAGGACATTAGTTTTCTAAATCTTTATAATAGTAATTATCATATGTTGCTTTTTATTTTTTAATATGTAATTAACACCATGGGTGAATGACATTTGTGGTAACGGATATTAAATTTCATTATCTGATGTAGACGACATGTTTTATCATCAGGTTACAATTTACCAATATTAGTTAAGCAGCTGTCCTACCTGTCATATTCGCTATAAGAAATTAATTAATAAGTGTGTTTTACATAGTATGATATCATTCCGACAGATAATTATACCTTCTTAAATTTATTACAATGACGCATAAATATTGAATAATATGAAACAATCGTTCCATTTTTCTCTTCCTGGTTCACTTGTTTCATTTTGAATAATTTCGGTTACTTTACCTTGTGTGTTTCCCACACAAATTAAACATTATTATTCAAACAAGCGGTTTCTCTATTACAGTGACTATATAAATCAAGTGAAGATATTTATTTTATGATATACAATCGGTGTGCAAGTATTATTTTGATAATGGTTTTAACATATTCAACAATGAGTCAAGCAAGTTTGATCGAAAGAAATTTGCTTAGGGAAATGTCTCCAAATTATCACCGACAATCCCAAGTACCTCAGTTGGGCTATTTTGTTCCTCTGAATTCATGTCAATGCTTATTGACTCCGGACTCTATAAGAAGAAGGTGAATATGATTTGTATATTGGTGTTCTGTTACAAATTAAATATTGTGTGTGTTTATTGTTTATTTTGTTCCCGATTTAATGGTGTAATTTATTTATATAGAGAGAGTTCATCGCCAAATTGCAGAAGTAGTCGAGGAGGATCAATCACTCCGCAGCTCAACTCAAGAAGATGCTCCATGTCTCCTGAAAATGTCCCTCCGTTGAATCACACCATAGAGCTGTATACTGAACCTGTTGTCGAGGATGATGATGTGAGTTTTTATTCATATTATAATTTATTTAATACCAGATTAATCATTTATTTAAACAAATGCTAATAATTCTTTGTGTTTGACGCCATCTGTTGATTTCCTATTCAAGTTTGTTAACTTTCAATTGAAACGAATGGATGATTTTATAAAATTAAATTTATATAAACATTCTTAATATAATAAAAAATTATTAATATGAATTTAGGATATGATGGTTGATGCTCATTTTTTTTTTAAAATGCCAAAAAATATATAATATATAAATGCCACAATATGGATTCATACAAATGAATTATCCCAGTATTACTATAAATATTTGATGTAAATTGAACTACATATTTTATTTACTATTCTTGTCTTATATAATTATGTGTTCTTCAACCCTTATATTTTTAACATGGAGGTAAATTCATGATAGGAATGCGTGGAGAAATGTGATTTTTTGTCCTAGTTTCGGCCTCTTTGTCATGAGAACCTCCCCTGATCTAGGTATAATTGTACAAAAGCATTCCACCCAACTCACTATGCTTTTTTTATGCTCGTTTGCTATATTGTTAACATTTTTAACAAAGATTTCATTCAATACTGCGTGTCCTGTTTGTAAAAAGTTAGCGATTCCAATGGTGCATTATCGTATTTTAAATTAATTAACGGCGACCACCGAATCAGTAATGTTTCAATTTTATCTCGACGTTACAGCCTTTTCGTATGTTCTTAGATTGTTATCGCACCATCGTAGTTTACACGAAAAGATAATCTTTGTTTGTATGAAGGAAACTGTACGGTAAATAGAAAAAAGAAAAATTCCATAGCGTTGGTCGGAAAAGCTAAAAGGATTCCTGCAATGCGATGAAAATTCTCGATAAACCGGCCATAATAATGAATGATCTTCGGACACTTGTACACTTATTACATTTATCGAATAATAAAACCGATGAAGATCATGAGATAATTACCACAGATCATAAGACAGCTTTCGATAATATATCAGTTGTAGTCAATGGGGTTTTTCTATTGATCCACCTGTTGAAGAACATTTCTTGACCGGTTCTCTAATTACACCTTAATGAACCACTCTGTATATCGTTATATTTTTATACATTTAAATATATCATTTTCACGACAATCTTTAGGCATATTTCATCTTTTGAATCTTTGAATTGAAATGAAATTACTTAATATAAATTTGACGCGAAATAATCATTTAATTTTTATTTTTACCTATGTTCGGTTAGGTTTAGTTAGTATTAGTTCTTCAATATTTGTATTTCTTTAATTTTTAATGGTCGCGTTGGAAACACCGATATTATTAATTCACTCCAAATTATAAAATATCAGATTAATATATTAAGATTTTAAGACTTGTGGTGATAAATAAACCTCGGCCGAAAGGGTGAAAAAATAGTTCTCAATTGCTCACAATCGTAGACATTTTTGTTACATTGTATTGAATTTTTGGATATTAACAGAATATTTTTATAACATTAGTAAAATAAAATTACTATTTTTATATACATTATAGGTTTTCCCATAAATATAAAAATTAATGTATGAAAAGCAGAGTCCGCCAAAATGTGGCACTTATTTTTTATGAAATGTGGCTCTAAAAAGTAAATTAAATCATTTTGTGGAATTTATATTTAAAAAAAACCCGCTAATACATTCTTTATTCAAACATAAATATAAATATTTTTGCTAAAGAAATAACATCTTTCATTATTTCAATGAATATGGCCCAAATCTAACTGAAAAGAGCAAAAATGTGGCTTTTGTTATGGCCAAAACTGTTGAAAAGTAGCATTATAATGTAGCAAATTAGTGATAACTGTGTATGTATATCATATTATGTTTTATGTAAAAATTGTTGAAATAAAATAAGCAATAATAACGAAATCATAGCAGAACTCGAATACGTCAAAGCACTTCAGCACACCCACTTGGACTAGGTCTGGTGATAAATTAAATAAATAAATAAATATCGTGACGCCTTCCCTATTACGCCACCTTGGCCTTTACGGGAGAATATAGTAGGTGATAAATTAATGAATGAATTTATAAAATAATAACAAATTATTTAAATAACATGGTGACAACTAGTTCAAGGGTATGGAGTAGAGTGTCCTGTCCAATAATATTGGATTATTTAAATGATATTGGATAAAGGCAGTAGTGATTTAGGGTCAACGGGAGTATGAAAAGGTTAATTTATATAATGTTGTATTGTAATGTAAGAGCATCCCATATCCGGTCTCCTATGACAGTTTCCATTCAACGAAGCACAACATTTACCATGAATGTGTCGCCAATCGGTCATCAGTTAACACTTAACCGTTCATCTGGTAACTGCTCTTATTTGGTGTAAATGTGCCATCGGAATAAACAATATGCCTAAACCTCATAGTTCTGGTGATGGGAGACGAAGGTCCACTGGAAATAACACCACGAGACATCATCACCATCACCAGAAACATTCTCGTTCTAGATCGGCTAAGGTAATAAATAATATTTTTATCTTGTTTATAAATGTTTATGGAGAGCGTGCACAAATTATTATTTTTATTTTTATATCATTAAACTATTTTTTACATTGTTCCTCTTTTATTGTTGTATTTCTTTTTTTTGTAATTTGTAATTTTTTCTAAATGACCAGTACTGCATTATCATCACGGCGACTTGGGATCCCCCGTAATGCTGTAGTGGTAGTAATTATATGTAAAATAAAATATAATAAATATACCATGACGCCTTCCCCATTGACGGGATCCCTCGAAAGAGGTAAGCCACCGTGGTCTTTACAGATTATATAAATATATATCTATTTAATTATAAATAGGTGTATTAATTTAATTAATGATACCTATAGTTAAGAATTAATTTAGCTAAATTAGTAAACCAGCACTAATTTTTATTCTAACTTTAAAAAAAGATTATGGAATTTTATCGGTCTTCTATATTTTATTCTTATACAATATCGAATATATGTAATATTAAATCCATCATTATCATTGTCTTGTAAATTATCCAGGTATTCAGAGGAAAACCTGGATCAAGACAACCGATCGGGATTTTATTTATATTATTCCCGATCTCCCAGTCGTAATAGCCGATGAAATGAATTTTTTTTAATTGATAGGGATTTGAACCCATGATATTACGCTCTTCTCCTGGCGAGGCCTGAATTAGTTTTTTCATACTATGTACTTATCATTATTTTATAATTTATTAAGGGGGAGGATTTCAAGATAATCAAGTAAAATATTTTTAATATGGTGAAGTATTATTGTCTTTGGTAAATTACCATAACAATGATATACAAATCGATAGATAAGAAGTTCATTTTTATAATTTTAAAATTATGGTCAGATTTTAAAAACGAAGGTTATTCTTCCTATACCCACATACATTCACACTTTATTATATGATTTTATGCTTCTAAGGTATAATACATTTTTAATCGATCGTACATATTGATCAGTAGTTAATAGAAAGGGTCAATCGAGATTGAATTCAATGGATCCAGTTATTCCAACGGAAGTCCCTTTCATTTGGATTCTTTTCAAATGGATGCCAAATGAAAAGCACATACACAATTTCCAGCCCTCTGCATAATGAGTTGCCCATCCCTATCAATTACAAAACATATATACAATACTGTAAATTAAACAATCGCTGTTTGGTTTTTTTTTTCATTTTTGTTTTGAAAAGTATCGTCGATATATTTTCACTGTAATGCGATCTTAAAAATGCCATTTGAACAGACAATACGTAATTAATAAATACTCGTGACAGATAACAAACAAAACATGATATCTGACAGGGACTACGCCCCCACACCAGGAGCCCTATCACATTACTATCGAAAATCTATAAAATTATTTACCATAATGTTAGATTAATGTTTTGATATAGAATTAATTAAATATTTTTTTCGGTTTTTTTTTTAAATATGGTAGTTGATGTCCGTGGTCCGGTTTAAATAGTTCTTTTTGGTTTTATTATCCCACCCCGCCCAGATAAAATCCAATTTATCTAGCGATCCATCCAAGGCTTAACCCACCACAGCCTTAAATTATACTTACATATTTTGAATCAATGGGTTATTAACAAACCTCGGCCAGGAGGGTGAAAAAACAGACTTTCAAATGCTGACAATTGCACAACACTGCGGGTTAAATTGTATTATTCTATTTGAATTTTCTGATATTCACAAAAGAGCCTTATACTATTAATAAAATAAATTACTATTATTGAAACTTGCATTCAACTTTATAGTTTGTCCCATGAATGTAATCAAATAACATTATAAAGGATATCGTTGCAGACCTCGAATACGTCAAAGCACTTCATTACACCCACTTTGACTGGGTTTATTAATATTATAATTAGTGCACCAATTGTTTAAACAATCATCGCAAAAAGTGTTTGCCAATTGCCTATTTTCTTTTTATTAATAACCTATCTTTATAGTTAGTTTTTATTTATAACGTTCTAAAATCATTGCAGAGCTCGAATACGTCAAAGCAATCCATTTGGACTAGGTTTGGTTATTAATAGACAAAATATCCGTTTTTGAGATAAATATGTAAGTTTACTCGCTAACGCAAAGCTTATTTATAAAAAAAAATATGTCAATTTTCAGATACGTTTTTGAAGAAATTAATGTGATTTTATAAGGCTTTATAGTGACAACCAAAAATGTTTTATTGCTATAAAATAAAAATAATTTGAGTCATCTTCGCCAAATGAAGTATGCGTAGGCGCAAGTTAGTAATATATTATTAATGATTATCGATGTTTTCGTGTGTTGAAATATTTATATTACATATTTCTTTTCAAACTCAATTGCAGTGTTAGGAGTGAGAAGTATGACAAAAGTTAATCCGTACATCGTTTTATCGGAATTTCGGCCCAGGATTGTCTGATTACGGTGTCCATAGTCAATAGCAAAAGTATCTATTGGCCGTTATGAAGTGTTTTATTGATAAAAATATTTAAATAAAGTGTTTTTTCCTGGTACACTGGCGATGATTGTACAGTTGGGTTTGCTTGGCGACGGGACGACGCAGGTAGTCCTGGATCATGGTGCCGTCTTGCCTCAGCACAGGGCCAAATCAGAATTATAATTATTTAGTTTGATATTTTTATTCAATATTAAGTTGCCAAGTCAACGCACCAAGTTGCTTTGTTTTAGAATTAGAGCATTGTAAGAATTGCCTTATTATTTTATTAAAATTCTCTAGTATTTTCACAATAATATTATACATGGGAGAACCAGTTAAATGTTGTTGAATTTTTGGAATATGGGTTATTTTATATTATAAGCAGACCTAGTCCAAGTGGATGTGAATGTGTGATGAGGTACTTTGACGCATTCAAGTTCTGCAACCATTTGCTTTATTATTTGGTTAATTTATTCCAATCCTCTTATATTTACACACAACATTATGGGCCAGTTTCTTCAAGTTGTGTTAAATCGTGTGCTACGTGGCAAGAGATTGTACGAATCGCTTCTCATATACAAATATTCCGTTTCACTTGGATTTGACAGTTGGTAGCACGAGCTTTATCTTGAAGAAAGGCATTTGGCGCGTAAATCGCCGAGTGATACTAGCTCGAGATTTAACACGACTTGAAGAAACTGGCCCTATATGATGTACATCTACAGTTCATGGCATAAATTGTACACTTAAATGCAAATTTCAAAAATGGCAATTTTATTAATATTATAATACACAAATAGAATAATACATTTTACCACACAATAAAAATGTAAGCTGTGCAGTGTTTTACAATTGTAAACAATTGAAAATCTGTTTATAACCCTTAGAGCCTAAAATTTTAAATAAAATTAAAAAAATTAGAACTATGTATACATTACTAAGAGTATAAAATATTTGCTTACTTTGAGTTATAACCAAAGTATGACAAATGAATGTACATAATAATGTTTTGTGTAAATATCAGAGAGTTGAATCAGATAGTAAAGCAATATTATAATGGACATCTTGAATACGTCAAAGCACTTTATTACACCCACTTGGTCTAGGTCTGCTTATAAGATTGTTCGAAACATTTTTCTTTTGAGCCGCCTTGTGGCCCAGTGGTTAGTGTAACGGATTCGTGAGTGAAGACTCCCGGGTTCGATTCACGGCACCGGTAGATCTAGCTTAGCAAACTAGATCTTAAGGACTCATCGCTGTGTGGTGGCCTGGGAAACCATCTCTACTATATTCTCCCGTAAAGGCCAAGATGGCCTGGCCAATCCCTTATCAAAGGGAGTCCCGCTAATAGGGAAGGCGTCACGGTATGCCTTATTACCAGGAAACGCATTGAATTTTATAATATAAATGTGCATTTAAAAAAAAACTTGTAGAACTGGTTCTACCAAAATGATATTCCCGTCTCAGTATTGTTCGTAGTAAAATTGTCAGTTTGATAATGTAGTGATTTAATATGTTTCTAATGGTGACCAGTTCACCCCTCTCTACTCCACGGCCGCTGGACTCTCCGTATAGTAGTGGGAGTATGACCAACCTGTAGATCGGTGTCTTGCTTCTCCACCACACAAACAAACTATAAGCTATCTCTTTTCGGCGCATGCTCATTCGGCCTCGGTGTGACTGAAACGGCGAGTAAATCTGCTATGGTATGCGAGCTTGTGCCGGGTTTCCAGATCCTCGGCGTCTTGTACCGCAGTCTCCGAGTGGACACGGAGTGGGGTTATTGTCGGCCCTTGTTCGAATATTTGTGATCATCCGTTTTGTTTGTTATGTGTGGAGTGAAAATACCATCGTAGGATTGAACGACGATGAGGATCTGGTCTCCCGGTGGTGATGATAATTGCTGACATGGCCTCTGCAGGAGTCGCTTTGGTCACCGGCCAGGTATTTATCATCTATCCACCATTATAGTTCAGCAAACTCCATATTGGATTCAGAGACTTATACTAAACTCATTATAAAAATACTAAAATAATTTTCAATGTTTTTTTTTGATGTTCTGCTTCGTTTTTTAATATGCCGGTAATGAGTTGTTGAGTAAATTATAAATAAAATAATTTAATAATACGGTTTTCATATGATGACAACACTCATCACAATATACTTTCGCGACAAATACTGTTTTTTGAGAATTGTCATTTATTATGCATTATTAAATATCTGTAATATTATTTTGAAAAAATATTATTCTTCTATCTGGTAACACTGATGTTTGAGGGAACTGTACATATAACATACACACACCTTAGACATTAGATATATATATATATATATATATATATATATATATATATATATATATATATATATATATATATATATATATATATATATATATATATATATATATATTATTCACTGCGTGGTGAATACTTACCATAAAAACACAAGCTGTTGTTTTAAGCCATCTGTCAACAAATTTTTGTGTATTACATTGTGCAAAAAATAAGCCATTTTAACTCCTCTATAACGTATAATCCATAAATTTTCATCAATTGCACAATTTATTTTTATACTACCGCTACCGAATTATAAAATTAAATTTGGCGCGCAAATAAATTGGCAACACCGTGACTCATTCCCGAAATATGTATGCATGCAGCCAACCAATTGAATGCGGATTATAATTTTGGTATTTTATTAGATTGACCACAATCGGTTGTGTGTATGTGATTCGGACCGGCATTTTGATTTGGTCTTTTTTGACATGACCCTTCCTTTTTTTTGATGGAAGAAGACGAGGCAGTGAAGAGAAGACGACGGACAAAAGATCCGTGGAGGATTTTTTTTTTGATTTTGAATTATGATGAATAGACAAGATCTTTGTTGGAATGTGCCACGTTATAACATGTGCCCTTCACTACTACTACAATTACCACTTGTTTAACTGTCCTACTGCATTTTGAATTTGAAATAATATTATCGAGTGTTACGTGTATATTAAATTTAGACTCTCACTATGCATATCATTTGTATATTCGTTATTTTACTCCACTAAAATTAATGTTACACACCAAATACACAGTTTATTCTTTTCTAGTACAAGTGGGTGTAATAAAGTACTTTAACGTATTCGAGCAATGCAATCATTTCCTTTATTATTTAATTATTTGATCTCAACCAAACATGATATGATATACATCTACAGTTATAAAAATAACAATTGATTAATTAATCTAATATAAATTTATTTGTTTGTACCGAAATACTCAAGTCATTTAATTTAATCAGACCTAGTCCAAGTGGGTGTGATGAAGTGCTTTGAAGTATTCGAGCTCTGCAATGATTTCCTTTATAATATTTCTTTACTATTTGATATTTACACAAAGCATTATATGATATACATCTACAGTAATCATACATCAATTATTATATTCATGGGACAAACTATAAAGTGAATGCAAATATAAAAACATATTAATATTATTATAAGATTGTTCTGTTAATACCAGAAAATTTAAATATTATAAGCTGTGCAGTGTTCTACGACTGTGAGCAATTGAAAACCCTCTTGGCCGAGCTTTGTTAATAAAATGTACAAATAATAAAACATACTTGAAGATGACTACAAGTTAGTACTCGAAAGTATTCAAGACACCTTAATAAAATTACAAATAACAATTTTCTTTAAATGATTGAAATTTTATATGAACATATTTGGAATTAGTAAGGAATTTTATTGAATTACTGTTTAGTATGTCAGTATCAGTAGTCCTTTTGTACAATTGGATAATTCTCCTAGCGATCCATATTGCTTAACTAATCTGAGATGAGGCGGGTTCTCGAGTATGTACGTATGTAATAATCAGTTGTATCTGAAGGCGTATAGGTGTTGTATATAGTATGTGTCCAAGAAGACAGGTCGATGATCCTGAGGCTGACTCTAGGACTAGAAGAAGCCAAGAACCTGGCCTCTTCTCCTTCTCGTCTTAATCGATCCACCCGTTCCTAACAAAAAAAAAAAAAACAACTAGTACTCGTAGCAATGGACACGGCCGGCATCGTCTCGCCTTGCTCTCTTTTTACCCACATTTCTTTATTACTTATTTATTTATTTCACCGCTGGTTCTGGAACAGGTTGTGGCGGCCACGTAAAAGTAAAAGTTACCATTTCCTATACATTTGTATACGTATGCACAGACCAGAACAGGTCCTCGATCCTCGGAGTCCTTATATAGTCGGACGATGGTGCTTCGTGAAAGTCTTCGACGAAACGAGGAAATCACTTTTTGCTCATGAACACTTCTCATGTGACGACTATTATCGCTTCATTC
Organism: Agraylea sexmaculata; assembly: GCA_022606485.1. NCBI lineage: Eukaryota > Metazoa > Arthropoda > Insecta > Trichoptera > Hydroptilidae > Agraylea > Agraylea sexmaculata. Next base: position 36,576 of record JAGTTH010003531.1, on the reverse strand, counting down.
TGGCACATCATCATCATCATCATAAGCACTCCAGTTCAGTGATGAACCAAGGCTTCCCGCACCAGCATCTTCCACTTAATGCTCCTCCAGTTATTAATACCTAAACTCCTAACTACCTTATCTTAGCCTAGGTCTACCCTGCCTACTCTTACCCACAGGCTTGCTGGATAGTATTTCCGATACTATCCCTCCTGCTCTTTAACCCAACCTAATGTTAAAGCCCTAATGAACTACACTACGTTCACGCTCTTATATAATGAGTAAATCTCATCGTTCCGTCTAATTCTAAATAGTCCCGGTGCCTCCTGAACAGGACCCAAGATCCTCCTAAGAATCTTCCGCTCGAACCTAAGTAGCCTATCCTCTTCAGTTTTGGTAATAACCCATGTTTCTGCACCGTAGATTAGTACTGGCCTAATTAGCATTTTGTATTATGGCACATCAATCAATTTAAACTAAATTCCTAATAGAAATATGCATACACTGTTTTATTTTACACAAGTTCGATATTTTTTCAAAGGCATGTAATTGTGATTAGGGTCCTAAACGTTGGCTGGAGATTCAAGTAGCCAGAGGGCGATGGAAGACATGATAGATTTAGGATAGAAATAGATAACTTATGAAACCTTATTATGCAGTTATTTGAATTATATGAGTCTTCCGATTATTTACAATTAGTTACTCATACCCATTTTTTACATACCAAATTCAATAGGTTTCCAATCACTGACTAAGGTGGAAAATAGGTTTATAACTTGAAATTATTATTTAATATTATATAATTTTAGTTAAACTGTGTGTGCTACAATAAAAATTATAATAAAATTCAGTGTTGATCCTGGTTTACTCAAATTTTCTGGATTGTAAGGTTAGGTTAAGCGTAATAGCTCAAGGATAAAACGCGTCAAATCTCGCTAAAGTCAAAATTTTGATTGATTTTTTCGGTTTTTATGACTGGGAGATCTGGAATAATATTAATAAAATTCCGATCGGTCGTCTTGATTCAGGTTTACTCTGATTTCCTGGATTGTGAGATGAATATGGAGGTGATTATTAAGTTACACAGTCGCCCTGTCGGTGATCTGTGTTACTAGTAATAGTTAAAATCAACGACAGGTATAAATAAAAAAAAAATGAATTAACACGTTATTTTGTATAAAAAACAAAATTTGTAAGAAACTTACATATGTGTGCTACAATAAATAAAATTGGTGTATATTCTAGAATATAGGTTCTCGAAAATAGATCGCGCAAAAAATATTTGCCTCAAACACACAGAGGAGAGGATTTATTTTGCCAAAATCAGTATACCGTACTTACGAAATAATCAATCACTTTATCCATTTTTAAAATGGTGATTTACTTAACAATAAAACTGGCAGTTTTACCATATAATTGTGATTTTTGCGTGAATAAAAATGTACTTAACATTAACAAGTGAGCATATTTTTTACAAATTGTGATTTGTTTGCGAGACAATCGTTTTGTTAAGTACGGTAATCAAAATCAATATAAAAAATATATATTGTATATTTTTTAACGCCATATTTCTTAATAGCTCTCTAAGTAGTTATTAATTCATTTTTCAGCATTCAAATTTACAAACTGTAGATTTTACTGTACAATCTGTTTTACTAAAATATTATTTAATCGACGGTAACAGATATTCGTTTTGAAATTGTTTGACCTTTACACGAGTAGCTTGTTTGTATGTCGGATTCTTGGAAGTATCCAACTTTGGTATAATATTAATATTCAGCGAGGCTTGAAGATCCATAATTAATTGAATATTTGTGGTACATAGCAATTTATGCTTTATGACATTTTGTTATATGTATGTCATATATATAAACATTAGATATCGCATTGCATATAAATAATTCGTGTCCAGTTCATGTAAACCCGTGTATTGTTGCACTATTCTCACCTATTCGATAAATGCATAAGTGTGTCTCCCTCACTCAACAGTTTCCTAGTGGCCACTGAGAGTGGCTGCGCCAATATTTTGGTGATTAAAATGCAATAATATTTGAAACATGTTAAAGAAGTAGTGTTTTGTAAAAAGTGAGCCTAGATGTATTTGAGTGTATGTTTGAGTCCATATGACATGTAGTAACAATGCATTTACCCATTTTACTGTGAAATATAACTGAAGATATGAAGAGAGATATTTACAGTATAATGTTTGCCAGGTAACTCATGTTTTTGGCCACTTGATCCACTTGAACTAAACACACATTTAGACACTCATGCGATATCTTATGTTTATATCTATGGTATTTGTAAAATGGATCGTGAGATTTTTCAAGGCAGATAGGTTACGAAAGAAAACAAAGTGGAGTTTTGAATAATATGCAAGCGTAAACCAAAATCGAATATTGCGGTTGGCTGCTTCACCTAAAGATTCAAATGAGAAGTTGTTCGTTCGTGCGTCTAACTATTATTTCATAAATTATTATAAACCTCATTGTGTTTTAGTTGTTAGTTTCACCTTTTCACTTTCAATAACCGTACATATCATTATCAATATCGCCAAGGGGGTTACAATCATTTGCCATGTGAAAATGAACCACATTCGAATGGTCCAATTTCTCTTTAATCGATTCGTTTTCAATCGTTGTAACTTTCGCATGTTTATATTCATTTGAGAAATCAATGATCCCTTACTAAACTAAATTTATAACCAGAGCTAGGCTAAGTAGCGTAATAGCTCAGGGGATAAGAAGCGTGGCTACAAATACTGGGTTCATGGGTTCCAATCCCACTCAAGTCAAGAATTGAATTGATCGGTTTTTACGACTGGGAGTTCGGGAATAATATTAATATAATCCCGATCGATCGTCTTGATCCAGGTTTACTCTGATTGCCTGTATTGTAAGGTAAATAGTGATTATTAAGTCGGTGACCTGTGTAACTAGTAATAGTTAAGATTACCGACAGATAATTAACACGTTGTTGTGTATAAAAAAAAACCCCTTCAAAAAAGACCCTCTCTAAAAAAATAATAATATAAGCTCTCCTCGGGGCGTAAATAAATAATTGTTTTATTTGAAATTATCATATATTCTTTCATGGGAGAAATTAGTATGTTAAATGTGACCGAATACTGGGTGGATGGGCAAATTTTAAAGAAATTACTTTTATGTTATTTATTATCTGTTAATATTATAATATAAATAGAATGATGAAATTTACCAATTTAATAAAAATATAACCCGCGCTGTAAATAATTTTCCTCGAGCAAAATTTCGTTTCGTTTCGTTTCGTTTTTTTGTTGTTTACATTTATCTCCTTTTCATAGTTCGATGTTAATTTCTTGCGACTACATTTTTCAATGTTTATTTTACTGTTTAACAATTTTATTGGGACGTCTTTCTCACATTCAATTTGTGATAAAACAATTGAGTAGTCTATTTTGGAAATAATTTTTACATCATTTCATATTTTGGGAAATGGGCGATTCAAATGAGCATTTCAACAGTTTGGTGGAGAAATTTAAACCACAAATATGTATATTTGTCTTCCATTGAATACCACAACCTATTTGGGAATAAAATATTCTCTCATAACTGATTTATGATAAATCCGTGTCAAGTTATCGTGAACAAGTGACCTTTTCATTTTAGTTAAGGTGACACGATCTTCTGTCATATTGACGTTTGAATAGGAATTTATTTTTTTCGGACAATACAATATGTTGTATTCACAATAAGTCCTCCAGTGCGTGTAATAATATTCAATAAAGTGATTTTATTATAAAGATTATTTAATTTTTTTTCAATTATTATGTACTTATATAAACAAGTGTGTATGATGTATAAAATTAATTATCTGTGTAAAAAAATAATAATATGTAGTTAATATTATTTCGATTTCAATGATCGATCACTTCTTATAATTTGAATCGAATCGTATTGGCGTCAGTTTGATTTATTGAATGTGATTTAAATCGTTGTCCATATTGCTAATTAACTGACGTTTTTTGTATTCATATTATTTTTCACCTTCTTAAAAAGCTGCACTCTATTTCGGCATTGACATAGTTTAATTATGTTTATTGTATTGTATGGTTATAGAAATTGAATTTGAATACGAACTTTTGTGTGCATAGTGAATGCTTCATTGATAGATTTTTTTCATAATGTGCGATTAATTTACAATATCATCGTTCTCAAGTCAAAAATCATTAAATCCATTTTATACTTAATTTTTTTATTAAGAATTGCACAATCGTGCTTATACATTAACGCTTTTATTGAATGGTTGTAGCAGTTTTACCTTTTAAGTACCTTTGATGTAATATAATAGTGTAATGACTTTTGAGAGTGTCGCGTGTGATGCGTATGCGTGTATACCAATACTACCAGGCTCTGGTTTATTCGTACACACACGACTCACACTATTATTACATTGAATACAGCCCGTAGACATTTATGTTTTGATTAAAGGTGTGTTAATGACTTGATAACAATCAAATTGTTTGACATTTTTGTCAAATAATCAATGTGTTTGATGCAAATTTTAATTGACGACGAAATTTATTTATTTATTAATGTGCTTACAAATAATATTAAGCTATTGAATATTAAAAATATATATATTTGATTATGTACGGTGTTGTCACAGAAACTGCGTATAATTTCTTTGATTGTGTACGCTGATGTTTGATGAAAACTTATTATTTGACAAATCAATTTTATCATATACAAGCCCCTTTAATGCCTGGTTAAACAGAACGCGAAATCCGTTCGCAGCGAACTGTCAATGGCTGAAAATATATGAAACTCCTCGCGCATTGGAGTCGATTAATTGTGACTTTACAAATAGCCGTATACACAAAATACAACGTCACCTTTTGAATATGAACTTGAAAGACAATGGACATAATATTTACCGTTAGATTGCTAGAAGTCAATATACTAAAGTACCAACAAATAGCTGAGGATTGTGTCTCCGAGGCGTGACTCCATACTTAAGATGCGTGCACAAATGCTACATGACTTGTTTATTTAATCTATCTATCTCCATTTATAAATAAGCCTTTCGGTATGAAACATCGCTTGTCCCAATGACAACTTAACAATATTCAAATTATATCACAATGCACATTCTCTTATTGTTATTATCATTGTCCAAAGTTATGCTATAACTATGACACCGAGCTGTATGATTGGAGTTTTAAGTCCTTTCAAATAAATTAATTGCATTGTAGATTTTAGTGAAAGGTCATAAATGTAATTAATTCGGGTTTATTAGTTTTTTGTATTTTACAGCCTTGGACCAGATGATAATTAAAATCATATCAATGAGCTGGTGAACACTTGTTCTATATCCATTTTTTTCCTCAAAATTAATTATACAGATCCATAGTTTATACCATTTAAATTTTGTACATTGTAAAAATGTATGAAACAAAAAGTTACAGTGATTTAATATTGTATAATGAAGCGATAATATGTATTTTGAAATCTAAGGGGTCTTTTCAATATAATAGTGTGTTAGTGAGTAATGTGTGTATGAATAGACTTCGTAAACACACTAAATATGTAGATATTTATCGGGATTTTAGGGATACGGCCCTAAAATCTCGTTTTCTCCACTTTATTTTTCTGCGATCGTTATAGAACAAACCTATTATTAGTGCAAAAATGAAGGAATTACTCGAGAGTTACATAGCTCGCTGTTTAATAAATCGACTCATGGACATACAAGTCAGCGAATCCACCGATATATATATATATATATATATATATATATATATATATATATATATATATATATATATATATATATATATATATATATATATATATATATATATATATATATATATATATATATATATATATATATATATATATATATATATATATATATATATATATATATATATATATATATATATATATATATATATATATATATATATATATATATATATGATTCTTTGTCTATTTGCACAATGCAGGAAAATTACCGCATTTTTTCCCACTTAAACTATTTTTTCAATTAAAATATTCAATCTAAACTTGGCGTTAGGTTTGACACCTTTAAACGTATATCAACAAAGCGTATATGTTTTTCCGAGTAATATTATCTCGTTTCGTCTGAAATGTGCTGAAAGTATTTCTTTCTCTCGGTTACTGTTTAACTTTGTCTCACCTCAGATCAGATTCAAATAACACTTTTTGTATTTTACAAAAATCTACTCTACTTTCTCCGCACAAATGACACAAAATGATTCCAATTTGTGAAGGTTCTTTGGGATGTTGCTCAGAACGGATTGAATGCGTCAAAAATAAATAAAATAAAAAGTATAACGGCTTCGAGAAATCAGAGGACAGGTCTTATGCACCTGCTCTTGTCCTGGTGATGGTCTGGTGTCCCATGTTGTCCTGCTTCAGGCCATACAACTTTGCCATGTTGCCGAAAGTGAACTCGATGACCCAATAAGCAACATCGGCACACCTGCCAAACTGATCCTTATTGCTTTTTTATTCCACAACCTCAACAATGTGAGGTTTCACTGTCGTTCGAATAAAATCTTACATCAATTATATAGAAAAAACTAACTGCGTAGTGATAGTAAATAATATGAACATCATAATGAATCAATCACCCTGCGAAATATGTATATAATTTTTTTTTAGTTATATGGTTTTATTTTGCACAATACTAAAATAATAGATAAAAAATCTTAGTAAAACTAAAAATAATTTATTAATAAAAATATAAATATATTTATGTATGCTTCCATTTCCACCGGAGGAATTCAACGGGCAACTCTGCCGCGCCGCAACTAGCAACACTGCCCACTTGTCAGCACGTGGTGCGGCAGTCTGTCAAGTGCTCTGTGATTATTATTAAGTTAACTTTACTACGTAAAGTCGTTTTAGTCAATTAATATCCAATACGAGTGTGTTACTTGTATATTAGTAAAATGTCCATGCTTGCTGAACCACGACGTAAAAAAAGAACCATTAATTTGAGAAGTAACAATGAGTGGAGCAAAGATCAGAATAAGTTCGGACAAAAGCTCATGGAGAAGATGGGGTGGGCTCCCGGGAAAGGATTAGGCGTGAATGAAGATGGAAATTTGGATCATGTCAAAGTAAAATTTAAAGATGATTCGGGCGGGGTCGGATATAAAGATAGAAACGACCAATGGACGGAACACGAAGCCAGCTTTAATGGACTTTTACAAGCTCTACACGGAGGTAAAAAAATGGATTTTCTAAAAACTGATTTTCAAGGCTGGATAACTCAACTTAAAAACTATTTTAGGTACAGTCGATGCAACAAAATTACACAGTCAGACTTCCCTTGAAGAAAAATCAAAAAAGTTGCAATCTAGATTGCACTATAAAAAGTTTACAAGAGGAAAGGATATTTCAAAATATAGTGAAAAAGATTTAGCCAATATATTTGGTAAAAAGACCCTAGCGCCTGAGGTTAAACCTTTACCTGAAAAAGTAGAAGAACCAGTTGTCGAGACAAGTGTTGAAGAAAGCTATGATTTTGTATCTGTGGGAAATATGAATGATTATTTTAAATCCAAAATGAAGGGCGTTCAAATTGGATTTAGTGAAGAAAACAAAAGGCAAATGTCGGATGAATCTGAATCTGAAGTTTGTTTTAAAGGATTTTCTGGTACCGGAAGTAATGGTTCCAATAGTTTTTTATTTTACCCACCACCTGAAGACACTAGCCAACAAACGGCAGAACCAACAGAAGAAGTGATTGAAAAGAAAAAGAAAAAAAAGAAACGCAACATAGAGACAGAAATAGAAATCAATAATTCTGAATCAATTTCTGAAAATGGAGATGTAAGAGTTAAAAAGAAGAAGAAGAGAAAACATGAATGCTTAGAAACCAATGATAACATTGATGACTCACCGGTCGCAGATGAGAATAGGTATGTAAAGAAATCTAAGAAAAAATGTGTAGAAATTCTCCACGAACACAACGATGATATTGTTGAAAGTATTAAAAGTAAAAAAAAGAAAAAAAAATCTGAATTCAATGGGGAAACCCCCAGTCAAATAGAAAAATTGAGTTCAATTAAAAAAAAGAAGAAATTAAAATCTTGCTAGATTTTCATGTCCCATTAATAGGATTGAAATACATTTTATAATTTTAAGAATATCCGACTTTCACTGACCTGTATACATTTTCTCCTTTACAGAATTGAAAACTGCCTAAGCTCTGATTTATCGACCATGTCTTCTAATAATATGATTCAAGAAGATGGTGTTTCAGAAGTATTAGCAACTACAAGAAATATGTTAAAAAACTTGAAAAATAATGGAGAGGCACTTCATAAAAAAATGAATAATCGCATCACAAATGTTATAATATCCAATGATGTCAAATTACATGTTGACAAGGAAAAACTAATAAGAAAAAGTTCGCTACCACTAGAAATAAAAAATAGTAATACAAATGGAATTAAAAGTGATCAAACAAATATAGACAAGGAATTTCTCACAAAATTAATTACACCTAGTAATACTTGGGAACTTAATCAAATAAAGACAATGTTAGCAGATCCTTATATATCGTCAGTTCGTAAAGAAACATTGAACAAACGGGTGTTGGAATTGACTGATGTTATAATCAAAGATGCCCTTAAATCTTTAGATATTTCGAATTCGGACGAGTTGTGTATTATAGAAAATTTAAGTTGTTTTATAGAAGATAATTCATTGAGCGAAGAATTGAGACAGTGTATTTATTGTATTATAGTGGCCTTGCGTGAAAAAATTGTTTCTGAAATCAGAAATCGACTAGACACTACCGTTATTGATTATATAGACATTCATCGTAAAATTGATAAATTATCATCGTTGGTGCATTTGTTCAAAGATGAAGATTTATTAAGTGATAAAATGAATGAAATACGAAAAGATTTTGTTAAAGTGTTAGTGAGAAGTTTTAAACCATCATCGAAAGAAGCTCTAGAGAGGTTGGATACAATACATGTATTATCTAAAGACTCTAGTTTCTCGGTTAAAAAAAGGACCAACATTTTTAAAAAACTCTTTCAAGTAACAAAAATTGCCGTGACAAGATCTTCCAATAGTGACTCTAAGCACCTCTATGATATTTTAAATAGATTGAGTATGTTACAACATGCCGAATTTTCCGAGCAATACTTAGTTCAAAATAAAAACAAATTTCAAATTGTGGAAGACGTATCTTCTGTAGATTCAATTAAAACTGCATATCTCGAGTTGAAAGAACAGCTCATGTGTTCAATTGACGACATTCTGTTGTTTGAAGGAACTAATTTGGATTTCATTGGTGGTTATGATTCTGGTCCCAAAAAATATATTCGATGTGTCCCTATTTGGATGTCTGTTAAATAAATAATTATGTATATTTTAATGACAATAAATTTTATTTTATGTAACACAATATGTATTTTGTTTAATTGAAATTATTTTAATATAATTTTAGTGGCAGCCCTGAATTGTGATGCATGTCCCAACTTAATAATAAACCTAGTTCGATGATCTTGCAATAGATAAACGGTAAATGTCAATAAGTTCAACCAATTAATTAGTATGGTACCTACTTCAAAACCAGGTCTCATTAGCATTGCCTTATTTTCAATTATATGACTATTTTAAATAATCATCCTTAAACAGAGATAACATATAATCTAAGTCCATTTACTATTAGCAAATTTTACCACATATTCCTCTTTAGATAAGAATGCTTGTACAAAAATAATTAGATTACTTATCTACTCAATGGTACATTTTTTAGACATTGCGCGAAAATTAAATATTTTTAAAATAAATCGGCAACAAAAACAATTTTTGCCGGAGCTTAAAAGTAGATAAATAATAGTTTTCAAACAACCATGTATTATTTAAATTAGCTATTATACAAAGACTACTATTTGTGTAGTATGTTTGTACAGCTCTATTTTCGAAATTGAGATATGCGTAGAGGTGAGCTATTTACCGAAACTAGCTGCGATTGGTCACTTCAAAAAAAAATATACTATACGTTATTTTCATACCATTTAGCTTCTCCTGCAAATATCAACAGAATGTATGTAAAACTAATAAAAAAATCTATTACCAGCGAAATAGAGCTTGGGTACAAATTCTGCTGTAGTTAAAAAAATATTCGATCCGCTATTGCAATTGGGATCGTCTCGATCCAGGTTTATTCTAATTTCCTGGATTTTAAGTTGAACACTGAGGCGATTATTAAGTAGTTCTATGTACATAACTGTAATAGTTAAATATACAGGTTGAATTCACCCAAAATCAATAAACAACTACCTACTAAAAATGATATATTGTTACATAAACTATTCCAAATTATTTTAAAAACAATTGTTATATCCTTTTTTTTTAATAAAAATAAGATATTAAAATATATTCCAATGACACACGGTTCTAAATGATAATAGAAAGTTATATCATTTCTCCTAAACGACAATATTTAATAGTTTTAATGTTGAAGAGTAGAAAATGAAATATTTCTGTTAAAACTGAGTTTGAAGGAAGAACATTGCGAGGAAAGAGAGCTTTTAAAATTGTTGAGATAATGATGATGATATCACAACACAATCTAATATTTTTCACTTTAATACCAGGTCTAATGTAAATACTGTGGAGTGTAAAATCATCGATTTAGAATGTTTTTATGAACAGAATACGAATAGTGATAATGATTAGGTTGTTCAGTTTTGAATCTGATTAGAGGAAATGTGGTGAGGTAGTTGTGGGCTATTATTATATTGTTCGTAGGTTATTTTCGAGGTTAATATGGCGGTGTTCTCCTATATTTTTATTTGTGAGGTAGTTGTGGGCTATTATTATATTGTTCGTAGGTTATTTTCGAGGTTAATATGGCGGTGTTCTCCTATATTTTTATTTGTATCTATTAACTATTTCACCTTGAACACTAACACACAGTAATGGCAACGGACGTGAACCTGCTTCTTCGTATAAACTAACACGCATACAGTAAAAAGCCTGCGACCGAAAGCTGCCAGACGACATCTATGATTGGGTGAATACACGCACGATATTTATACAAATAAAAATAATAATAATACACGAAAATGCACCCCCGATTTGTATCGATTAGATTATGCGTGGAAATTATCTGAATAATATAGCAATATTTTTGGACAACATGTTTTCGATGTAAATTCCATTCTATCGACGTAATGCTATTGAAGTTTGCCTAATTGTTTATCGAAATTATGGTCACCGTATCGAGCCACACCTCTGGCAGGCTTTCAGTGGAGGCTTCTCATATGCAAAGTATCCGTTAATCGAGGCTGAGCTCCTCCATTCTTCGCATTCCTCAGTCCTAACTTTGATTTCAAACAAATAATTTTAAAATTGTCGAAAAGTGAGAGTGTCTTTAGTGCATTTAGTTATAATTATATTTAAACTATTCGTGTACTGTTGTTATTATTATGGGATTATGTGTCGCAATTTCGCCAGCTACTCAACTACCGGTTATACATAATATTACTTTTTGATTGTTATTTACCGTCTCTTCGGAATGTTAGTATGTGCCACGTGAACTTTTAGCGTTTGATATGTAAACAGGATATTTTGTTTTATCTTAAAATATTCTCCAAATCGACTTCATGGGCCTCAAAATGAGTGTGTTCAACGGATTATTAACTAGGATCGAAAGCCTTAAAGGCTACATCATGAAGGTAAATAAGATTCATTGTTAATAATATTGGGTGGATTTTAAATCCAATTTGGATACAGATTACTCTTTTTTATGTTTGTGGAACAATAAAAGCGTTCAGTTTCATAACTACGAATTCAACAGGTCAATGTTTCGAGTAAGCGAAGGTTTTCACGAACTTTTTATAATATTTGAAAGGGAAAAGGAACAGATTATCCAATAAATTAGATGAATTAAAGCCTTATTATAAAAAAATAATCATAAGCAGTGTTTTCGTTTTTTAAATGCTAAAAAATGACATCACGTTGATGTCGTTGTTTAGAAACTGATCGAATTAAATGTCAATCTTTAGACACGCACGTAATTTATTTTCCGCAAACGGCTGTGATTGGTTACATCGTAATATAATGTGATCAATCTTTGGTTAGTTATCTTGTATCTAAGCATATCTTAAGTTTGAGATTTGCTCTAAAAGATTGTAAATGAATAAACATTGATTTTGATAGTTCAGATACAGTTAAATTATTTGAAGTAACGGTTGGGCATAGATATAGTCATAAGATATCGCATGAGTGGCTAAATGCGTGTTTTGTTCAAGTGGACAAAACATCATTTGCTTGGCAAACATTTTACTGAAAATATCTTCAGTTATATTTCACAGTAAAATGGGTAAATGCATTGTTACTACATGTCATATGGACTCAAACATACACTCAAATACATCTAGCCTCACTTTTTACCAAAGACTACTTCTCTAACATGTTTAAAATATTATAAGTATTGTCACAACCACTCTCAGTGGTCACTAGAAATGTGTTGAGTGAGAGAGACACACTTATGCATTTATCGAATAAGAGAGAAGAGTGCAACTATACAATGCGATATCTAATGTTTATATCTATGCGGTTGGGCAATTTTTTCGAACTCGTATTGAAATGTTTCTGTTGTCAAGCTTGTTGAGGGTGTCTGTCATTATTTATTTTGCCACTTTTGATAAGCTCGTTATTGAGAGGAGTGCCCCCCTTTTTATATACGTAAAACAATATTGTTTTGATTAATATTTATCAGTGACAGCCCTGGCAGACATGGCATCTCGCGCACATGAATACATATTGCGGAATAAGACGACATTACTGTAAGCCAAACTGGTTGGTATAAATTCCTCTCTCACACACCCAGTGCCAATGCAAAGCAAATGAACAATCACTACAAAGTACCTTCGTCTCCTTCTCTTTACCTGTAGTAAACTTAGGATATCACGCCCACCAAATTAGAAAAGCACTAAGATAAGAGCTATATATATTACAATTGTGCATACGTTTTTCCAATGATTGATAGAAAATACATCTTTCGAAATAGACTTAGGTGTACAGAGTGTATAAATCTTTTTACCTATAACTAACATGAGAATGTTTTATTTAAATTTGACATGATATTTATGTCAAATTTAAATAAAACATTGTATAATCTATTAAATTATAGAAAGAATGGGGGGAAAAAATAAAAACACATGAAAAGAAGAGCTATATGCAGAATTTTGCTAAGATCAAACGAATGTTAAAGTATTCTATTCTAATTTCTTATGAATGCACTTTTATGAAATAATTCGTCATTATAAATTTACATCATTACACTCCATGGGGAAAAAATACAGAGTGATATACAGAAAAGAGATACTCACTAACACTATTATATTGAACCGTTTAGTTACTAAAGAATTAATTTAGAAAATTCTTGTTTAAAAATTCTGTTAATAATTTCTCATTCAATAAAATATATTTTACTCTCATGTATAATTTTATCAGAAATGCTAATTCGGGTTTTCGTTGGTGTCCTCGATATATTGACGCGTTGAACTCATTTTTTTTTAAATTTAAGTTTATTGATCTTAAAATAGGCGCCGCATTCCGTTGTCGTTACGTGATTTTATTTCTGAAGGCAAAATGTCGACCATTGTTACAGCGATTATCTTTGTGGCATGCACTCAAGAAAGTGAATGTGCCGGCAATAACTACTGAATGAGTCGCCTTCTTTTTTCGTTTTTACTATACATATTATTATTTATGTCGTTTGTTCAATCAAGATACTGTGCACAATTATATGTTTGCAAAGTAATCAATAAATATTTATTTTTTGTCTACAGGGCAGTAGTGGTGGAGGACAATCAGGCTCTGGAGCCGCATGGGAAACTCATCGAGTGAGTGTGTCTCGAGTTCCGGGTTACGGTTTTGGAATTGCCGTATCTGGAGGAAGAGACAACCCACACTTTGCTAATGGAGATCCATCAATAGCAGTCAGTGATGTTTTGAAATCTGGTCCTGCGGAAGATCTTCTGCAGTAAATATTGCCCTCTCTTGTTATTTCAATTTAACATTTTCACTTCAATGTATTTTTCAATTTAAGGGTAAATGATCGAATTATTAGTGTCAACGGTATATCTCTGGAAAATGTAGAATATGCCACTGCTGTACAAGTACTCCGGGATAGTGGGAATACAGTTTCACTCACAATTAAGAGACGTATCACTCCACCCACTCCCATACCCTCATCAACTCCATCTACATTGAAATTCACTCTTACCAAAGCTAGTAAAAAAGAAGGTTAGTATATAATTAGTCACATCTTGTTTTAATATAAAGCAACCAAAAACTCGAGCCATATTATTGTATTTTAGATTTCGGGATAGTATTAGGATGCAAATTATATGTTAAAGAATTGTCACCAAAAGCTAGAGAACAACTGAATTCAGCCGGTCAATGTTTGAACGAAGGAGATGTTATAAGCAAAATTAACAGCAATGCTTGTAATGACATGTCACTAAAAGAAGCTAGAAAAATCATTGAGAGTTGTAAAGATAGGCTTAATCTGGTTGTTTTGAGAGAACCGCGGGGTTTATCAAACAGCACTACAAATAGTTTTCATGAGCCAACTTACAGTCAAAGTAATAACTATGGTTAGTATGGTTATGTTTTTTTTTAGATATATTGGATCACTTGATGTTCATTATTTTTCTTTCAGGACCAGGATCAGATGCAGTTAATAATTATTCTGGTCAAAACCTATATGTGGCACCTCCTTCACGGTCTACTTTAATTGGCGATAATATGTTAAATGGTAGCATCAATGGATTGCAAAGTCCTGGTGGTGTTAGTCGTTCTAGAGGTCCATTACCTGCAACCCATGATGCACCATCTGAAAATCATCAACATTTGCACCCACCTCGTCCACCACCTCCCCGCCCCGAAGGTATAATAACACATTTTAACAAGTAGCCTATAATTAAATTTAATTCCTTGTCTATTTCAGATTATTACAGTAGTAGAAGACAATTGTACGAAGAAGATCCCCTCAACCAAAGAAATAAACCTGCGTAAGTACATACATTTGAATAATTGAATCATGATTTATTTAAAAATTTGTTCTACATAAATGTGCTAACCTGTAGTAGTGAACCACGTCTAATAAGTTTCCAAAAAGAAGGATCAGTCGGATTACGATTGACAGGTGGTAATCAAGCTGGCATTTTTGTATCTGCTGTTCAACCTGGAAGTCCAGCATCATTGCAAGGCTTATCTCCAGGAGACAATATTCTTAAGGTAATTAATCAAATTTTAATTATTTTATACTGTATTCACAAATTTTTTTTTGTTTACACTTTAGGTGAATGATATGGATATGAAAGGTGTTACTAGAGAAGAGGCTGTGTTATTTTTACTGAGCTTACAAGAGCAAATAGATCTTATCGTTCAATACTCTCCAGATGAATATCAAGCAATATCAACTCAACACAAAGGTATAATATAAATACTGGATTATTGTACCTAATTAATGAAAATAATAATGTATATTTGTTTATTTCTAGGTGATTCATTCCATATTAAGTGTCATTTTCATTATATGGAACCTACCAAAGGAGAAATGTCTTTCCGAAGTGGCGATGTTTTTCATGTTGTGGATACTCTTCACAACGGAACTGTCGGAGCATGGCAGGTTTATCGAATAGGTGAAATAATATTTTATTAGGCATTATACATTATTCATTCACTTATGGTTTTACTTATAAATATTTAAATTTTAAGGCCGAAATAACCAAGAAGTACAAAAAGGAATTATTCCGAACAAAGCTAGAGCAGAAGAATTAGCAACTGCACAATTTAATGCCACCAAGAAAGAGTTATCTACAGGTAGCTCTGAATCAAGAGGCAGTTTCTTCCGAAGAAAAAGATCTACACACAGAAGATCAAAGTCTCTCGGAAAAGTATGAACATAAAAAATACACATCTTACTTTAAAAAAATTTTTCACACCTCAAATTTAAAAAAATCATAATTGTAGGAACATTGGGATGATGTGGTATTCTCCGATAGTATATCAAAGTTCCCTGCTTATGAACGAGTTATTTTAAAACATCCAGGATTTGTACGTCCCGTTGTTCTTTTTGGACCAATTGCTGACATGGCCAGAGAAAAGCTCCTGAGAGATTATCCTGACAAATTTTCTTCACCACGTAAGATAAATTTCAATAGAAAACAATTAATTGTGAATAGATATTCATTGATTTTGTATTGATAGAATTAGATAACTCAATGGATGATGGTAAAAGTAAAGCAAATTCAGGGATAATAAGATTATCTGGAATTCGTGCTATAATGGATAGAGGGAAGCATGCATTACTAGATATCACTCCCAATGCTGTTGATCGATTGAATTATGCCCAACTCTATCCTATCGTGATATTTTTGAAAGCTGATACCAAGCAAGTAATAAAACAACTTCGACAAGGAATACCTAAGTAAGTATTAGTTTATCAAATCATTTTTATACTGTGTTAAAATGTAATTAATGTGTGTCTTGTTTATTTAGATCGGCTCACAAGTCATCGAAGAAACTTCTAGAACAGTGCCAAAGGATGGATCGAGTTTGGGGACATATATTTAGTCAAGTTGTGTCTTTGACTGAAACAACTATTGACACGTGGTATACTAAGCTCACCGATTTAGTTCAAAGAAGTCAATCTCATCAGCTATGGATTTCAGAAACCAGGGTGAGTGTGATAAGTCAATCAAAAATTGCTTTAAATGTTTGTATATCATTAATATTAGTGATGGGATGAATCATATTCAATCAAACTCAATTTTTGAATACATAGATACAATTATAAAATGTACGTACAATCAAGTTCAATCTGTATGTCCAGCAACATATTTTTTTCTCTGGTTCTAGCGCTTTGAAATGGTGTCGGACATTTATAATCCCCAACTATCTGTTCTTCCTCAATATTTATCCCGGCAGTTTCCCATTCAAAAGTATTCTCAACCTCATTTCTTTCGATCAGCCAGAACTGGTTCTTACCCTGTTCATTTAAGAGCAAGAGGTCCACATTACAATACTAATCCACTCCATCGCCCAAATCATTTTTCTGCTCCTTATTATTACAACCAAACTTCTCAAAACAGCTTGAGCCAGTCAAAAAATTCATGCTTTAATGTTAATTGCAAAGAATGCTTACATAATATGCAAAAATCCAATATGTCACAATTATTTAACCAGGGTAATGTTTACAAAGCAGAACCTTATAGGCCGAGAAGTGTAATGGAATTTCCCATAGAAAGGATTACTTCTCAAGGTTACCCACAAAGGCCTTCCTCAGTTTTGCCTACAATTATTAATAAGACTGACCAAAATGCACTTCAAAAATGTTTAATACCTGGATGTGCGTGTAGCTCAAATTTTTTAACATTAAATGCTGAAAAGATCCAACAGGAAACTTCTCAGTTAATCGAAGCTGATGAATTTTCTGATGGATCAGAGGCATCATTACCAGTTCAAAAAAATAATAATCAAAATGAGGTTTTAGATAAGAATAGTATTTCTCAAACAAGTCTTACCCAGTCAATAGAACCTGTTATTGAACAATATCTGGGATATGTTTAGTCACTTTTACCAAATTAATAAAATATTACTATACTAGTCAATATATATTATGTTGATTTGTGATATGTTTATTATGAAGTAGTATTTAATGTATGAATATGAATTCAAATATTTTATAATAAAATTTCTTTAAATGTTAACATAATTTTAAGCCAGATTACACTAAATGCTTTAAAATATTTAATAATTTTCATTATTCATTGCTTGTCATTATATCATATTAATATAATTAACTTCACTGTATGTTTGCTGTGTGTGTGACTCTGTCTCTCATTATTTCCATCTATAGCGTTCGGAGCCCCTGTCCGACGACTTTTTATTCCCGATGTCCACGGCTACTGAGTCCCGTCTTTCATATGCTTCAAGTCCCGAAAGTGATGTTGAAATTGGAGGAAATGATTCGAGAGGCCCACGTCTTATGCGTGCCTCTTCGGATCCATCAATAGCAACCACACAAGACAATATGGATAGAGAAAATCTAACAATTGGTGATGCAGCACCTCCTCCTCCTCCATATACGGTCAGTCTCATAAATAAATATTAATACATATACTGTAAATATCATTTCAATAACATTATATTTTGGAAATTCCTTTAAAAATACAATCAATTTACATAAATATGTATGTATTTACATGCAGCAATTAAATCTAAAAAAATCCAATTCAGTGAAAAACAACTTTACCCCTTGTTTTCTCACATATTCAAAATTTTGCATTTAATATATTCATTTGCTGTTGGTGGTGGGTATGGGTTTTTTTTATTATGCTTGCTTTAAGGTTGCTGTGGTTTTTTTCTTAATGTTGTTTCTTCAATGATCACAAATTAAATATTAACATTCAAAATTATAGCAAGGTGGATATGGAGATAGTAAATATGGGTTTTCTATCAATGGAATGAATGGAAGTAATCCGACTTTAGGACCTGGAACTCCATCTACTCCAGGAGCAACAAACGGGCCTTCTGAGGTTGATGGTGGACCTTATAGTAGAACTCAAATGCCACATTCTCCACCACAATCACCCCAAGGAATGTACGGCCATAGTGAGTAAAATTTATCTTTTATCAGTTTATTATTATATATTTGTTTTTATTCATTGCAAATTTTCTAGTACCAGATCTCCCCCCACGTATTGATAGAGGCGTTAAACCACCAGGTGGTGTACTCTTGCCCGGTCCATCACCAGGTAGAAATCCACCAACACTGAGGCATCATTCTCAAAATAATAACGGCAATAGTAATAGACCAAGTGCTCAAGAAAGATTATTTGGTACTCCGCGAACAACAAACGAAGTCGATGGAATAATAACAAATGGCACCAATGGAATGGCCAGTGAAAGACAAGGTTCCACAAGTACGACACCAGGGTCTTTAGATAGACACCGTCACCTAAATAACACGGTTTGTGAAAAATTTTCTTCATCTTAATGATTTTTTTAATTGAAAAAAATAATTTTAATTTATGAATTTTCAGAATTCTTATGACAGCATGTCATCATATGACTCTTATGCGCCTAGTGGCTTAAGTACAACAGCTGTAGCTTTAGCAAATGCAAGATTAGGACCTAATGCACCAGATGATCTTAAAGTTGGACCCAGAACTGATAGGTATAATTGATTATAAAATACCAGTTTTAATAAAAATTACTTGAATATTTAATATGACATTTATTCTTAATTAGTAGTAAGTATGACACGACCCCGGTTGGAACACCACAACGATTATCTACTGGTCAAATAGACGGAGCAAACCAATCATCGTTGTATTCCGGGCGAGAAATCGTCAATGGAAATGGTCAATATAATTCAGCCCCAGCTTTACCCTACGGAAGACAAGACACAACACCGACTAGAAATCAACAACAACGATTACATCACACTCCATCGGATTATAATAAATACAAGTAAGTTTATTAACAATTATAATTAAATATTTTAAATAACCATATTTATCTGTAGCAATAGAAACAGTACTGGACCGGAATATATGGGTAGTATTGGTAAAGCAGCTGGTGCGGCAATATACAAACCAGTTCCGCCCCCCAAACCGAAACATTATCGTCCACCGGGAAATGAACAACAGCCTTTACCCCCTCAGCCGCATCACACTAAGAGTTACAGTGTTGGAAATGGGGTAATTATTTTTAAATATACATGTACCTATATCTAAATAATTTTCTAATATAATCTTATTTTCAATTTAGAGCACGGATATGCTAAACTATCGAGGAAATCAAAATCAAAATAACTCCATGTCTGGAAGCAATGGCATGATGAATAACAATGGTCCAACGTCTCCAATGGGACAAACCAATGGTTATGGAGGATACTCAAGCTCTCCCAACAGAAATGGTCCCTGGCAAGGAGGAGCTATGCATTCTCATTCACACTCACACCCGGCATCAGCTGCTGCTCCTCCATACCATTCAGCTCCACATTCTCATCAGGTAGGATAATTTTATAATATGTACTATCTTTACTTTTTATAAAACAAAAATTACATAATATTTTTGATTGATTCTATTTCAATAGCCAAGTTTGTATGGCGGACAAAATCAAGTACAAGCTCCTCCCTACAATGGACCACCATCACATATCAGAGGTCCTCCCTACACAACAAGTCCACATGTTATTGGTTAGTATTATTCAAATAAAACTTCAAATTATCTGCGTTGTGTTATGTTTGTTGATGTGCATAAACGCTTTATTGAGTTATCAATTATGATACTAAGAAGAAGAAGTTCCTTTTATACTGTTTCAAATAAAAGTTTATGAAAGTAACAGAGTGACTTTGAATTATTCACAGGTACATTAGAATCAAAGTATCAATGAGTTTGTATAAGATTGCTGTATGACGATTTTTAGAATGTATTATACTTAATATATAATGAAATAAACACTGATCTTTATTTAATACAGATTTGGCTGGTAGTCGAGAACAAAGAGGATCTGCATTTGAACTGTACAGAAAACCACAACACATGCACAATATGAGGTAGGATTTCATGTAATATATTTTTTATTTTCACAAAAAATATCTAAATTATTTTGTCAATGGCAATTTTGTTTGTTTTTTTTAATTAACTCGATTCATCGATTCAAAGGTTTCTAATAAAATTAATTTGCCATTCGAATTATATTATTATCTGCATGCTTACATAAAGTAAAAACAACCTTGCCCTAACATGCAAACACTCATTGCTTTAAAATGACTAACAAAAATATTATGGGAATTATGTTAGTTTGGCGCTCGCTATAAACTGTCGTAAGATCATGGTATCATTCACTCACTGCCTTTGGGTGTTTCTTTTACCTTCATGTTGGCTTCACTTGGTGGTTTTTTTTTATTTTTTAGAGTATATTCTTTATAGAAGTAATTTATATCTATACCTTTTTGAGATTTGGTATTATTTGCACTGTATTTATAAAAATTTGTTTTCGAGCCGAAGCGACTGATGTGTCTGCATTTTAGTGCATCTGACTTTTATTTTTTCTTGGAAGTGTTTTTATAAAAAAACCACAAGTAAAAATAAATGTCTATAAAAACACAAAATATTTTAATTGTTGACCATTAAAGTAGACTCGAATATCTATAAATTTCAATGGCAGTAGCAATGAATTATCTTTTTTTTATATAAAGTTCATCCCTTTTATTTTTATTAAAAGATGATCCATTTTATTTAATAAAAGTAAATTCATAAAAAAATCACAAACAAATAAATATTTTGTGTTTTTTTTATATTAACCTCACTTAATTATTAAAAATAAAGTCGCAAATTTTAATGAAAATAATTTCTTAGCTCGGCAAATGAAATGAATGAGCAACACGATAATAAAGCAAGCGGCACCCCGAAACCCAAGAAGAAATTATCTAAAAAAGCTTCTTTTTTGCGAAGCATTACGATCGACTTATTCAAATCCAAATCAAAAAAAGAATCGAAAGCCAATGATAAATATTACGACGATAGGCAAAAACCATTGCTGCGTCGAGAAAAATCTGATCTTACTGGAAATAGTTTACCCCAAAACGGAAAATCTCGGGGTCTATTCAGAAGTAATTCTTCATGCGAAACAAAATTACCGCTTAAGCCAATTTTAAAACGTCAAAGCTCTTTTAACGAAAATAATAGAATTACATTCATTCAGAGAGATCGCGTGCATAATTATGTGAATGATAGACATTTACGTCGTCAAAATTCTCTTTGCGATATTGAGAGTGAAGATAAAGAAAAACCCCTTTTAAGGCGACAAAATTCTTTAATAGATTACAATAGGAAGAATTACAATGTTATCACTGCCATAGATCCTCTGTATCAGAGGAAAATGGGTGGACCTCACAATACAAGTGTACAAACACCTACTGAACCAATTTTCCAAAGCAGAAATGAAGTGTATAATAATTCTACTAGGGAAAGAATATATGCTAGAAGAAATGAAGTCGGTGAACCAATTTATTCTAGTAAGCAAAATGTTATCATTAGGCAAACAGAATGTCCTTATGCTTCAAGACAAGAGATTATAGCTCAACAGAGATTCATAGATCCGAATAATACCTGTGCGGGAGATTCAGAAAATCCATATGCACATAGAAATGAATTAATAAATAAACGCCCTGGAATTTATGCCACAAAAGAGGAGTGCTGTCAAAAAGCACCACCAGAAAGTATTTACAGTTCTAGAACAAGGTGTGGAGAATCTCCTTATGCATCAAGAGATGAATGTAGAAGAATACCACATGAAAATCCATACGGTATGACTAGAAAATATTCAGAATCACCATATTCCACGAGGGAAGAATGTCAAAGATTAAAAGTATCATCACCATATGCTACTAAAGAGGAAATGCTCCGGCAGAGAATCGCAGGAGAAAACCCATATGGCACTAAAGAAGGAATGTTAAAACATAGATATATAAGTGATCAAATGGCGAGAATGGATACGCCTAAGAAAAAAGAATCATTATATGCCACTAAAGAAGATGTTAAGAGATTAGTACGTGAAAGTCAATATGTAACCAAAAATGAGCTCAGCAAATGTATTGCCGAAGAACCTTCTTCTCCTAGTAAAGTAGATGTTCACAATGAAAACTCATATGAAAGTAGGAGCAATACAAGAAATTATGAAAGTGGCGATTGCTCATATTCAACCAGAGAGGAAATAATTAAAAACAGGCTAACGGAAAATCCATATGCGTCCAAACAACAATTAAAAAATGAATTGTCTGACGGGATTTACGGTTCAAATAAAAAAACACCGAGAACTTCAGTGTGTGATAAATCTAATGAGAGTCCGTATTCAACAAGAGCAGATTTGATGAGATCAAGACCATGTTCTGAATCATCTTGTCCCCCTCAAATGAAAAATATTAATAGCGATAGGCCTCACTCGGATACAATTTGTTTTGAAAAATTAAAAAATAGCTTCAATGAACCACAACCGTCTTGTTCAGACACAAATTGTGATGAAAACTATCTAAATGAGAGCAATGATTTTAATGTTAATAATTCAGCGACACTGCGTATTGGAGAGAGTCCATATGCCACAAAAAATCAATTATTAAGAGATAAATCAGTTAATGATGATAATAGTTGTAGTAGCAACAACAGAACCGTGTTTTGTGATAGAAATAATTCAAATAATATTAAATCTCCTTGTATTTGTGATAAAATCTCTTCGTCTGTCGCTGAACCTTGTACAGATATGGTCGAAAGTACGTATGTTAGTCGACAAGAAATATTAACACAAAAAGCAGCTTCCAGTACAAACAAGCATTTGACGGTTGCTCAAAAGTTTGAATTGATAAAAATCCGTAACGAAGCTTCTAAAGAACGGCATCTTCAAATTCAAAGAGAAATGTGTACTAATCAATCTATCGAAGAACCACCGTATATGTCAAAAAGAGAAATTAAAGACAGTATAATCTACGAGTCTCGACACGAATCTAGAAACTTGTGTAATAATGCAAGACAAAGTCCCTACGAGCTAAGCGACGTAGCCCATTTGAGTAGAAGAGGATCAATTTACCAAACCAAGCAAGAAGCAATGCAAAATTCACTAACATGTAATCAACCGGGATTCAATTTTGATGTTTTGAGACACCAGAATTTATCGAAATCGGACCAGGAAAAACAAAATATAAAACCATCAGCGGGGGTGACCACGACTGAAACTAAAATTTTAAAAGGTGAACCAATCTACCACTCGAGATTGCCGCCCAAACAAAGCACTAGTCAAGCTCAACACATTCCGTTTGATTCAACTACTTCCATGGATACGCATTATGCCTCTGAGTGTAGTATGCAGTTTGAATTCAAACCTCAAAGCACACCATTGACATCTCAAGATCTCAGTGACCCTTTCCCCACGTTCAAATCAAACGATAAGACTACTAGATCTGTTTGCGACAGTAGTGGCGAGTGCCACGATTCCACTGTGATATCAGGCCCTTTGGTCTTAGACACAGACCTCCTGGCGGTAGGACAGAAAGGGAAACTAGGCGGACCTGATGGACCAATCACTACCTGGGGTATCTTTGATAGCGACGGAGGCGTTTTGGAAGATAGGAATTGGGGCGTATCACTTATAATTCCGCCTGATGCAATTCTCCCAGGTGTAAAACAGAAGATATATTTCACAGTGACTGACCCGCGCCACAGCCGAGGGGCTGGCGGTCCTCCCATTGATATAGACAAGGGTAAATAAATATACTAGCACAATTCACTAGTGCACATAGCTCGAATAGCATGCACGATGTCTTCTAGATTGTAGAACCCATTTGAATATGAAGTGTATCACCTGTAATTTGATTGTAGTCGTGTTGTATTGTATTGATTGCATGCTCGTCTATTTAGTGTATACAATTTCATACTAATTCAAACAAGGTATTGAGAAGACGAATATTGATCTCTGTATCTTCTGAATCCTCTTTCCATTCCATTCTTTTTGTCTCTTTGAAGGGGTTTAAACAACAAACACTATTAAAAAGAAAATATCAAGGTGGCGGATCAAGCGGATAAGTTTGACAGAGGCAAAATTAATTGTCTCACTCAGAATCGTCGGCTTGGTCCGCCACCTTGATATTTATACATGCAGTTGGCTGTTATTCTTATCGGCGGTGACAGGTGGTCCCGTTTTAAGGCAGCCTGTTCTGTTGTCAAAAAGTAAAATTTCAAGACACTAAAATGTCTCCTTTCTATTTTCAAAAACTATATAGAATTCTCCTTTTCACTTGCTTCACCTTTGATATTCATACATTTTGCAACGTAAATTCTAATATGTCTATTGTCGAGTTCATTATCCGTCTTCTCAACGTCTAAAATAATCTGTCTATTTATTTATTGTATGGTGAGTTTTATTGCCAAAATGCCCTTTTATAATCTTTACCTCATCACCTGTATAATTTCTACTTCCATTGGAAAGTATTAAATTGTTTGTACAGTGAGTTGGCGAGTTTCTGATGATTTGGGGCGAGGAAGAGGACGGATTTAGTAAATGTCGATAAAATAGTTTGTTTTCTACCTCATCTCAAATCATATGTAACTCGCGGACTAACTGTCCAAGACGTGTAAGATAAGACACATTTAGGCTATTTACATATCGCAAAATGTTAAAAAGCCAATGACAGGGAAAGTGCACCGTTAGAATCTTTTGCCTGTACAATCCCTCCAATTAGAGGATGTAAACAAATATGTGGATTTGATTGGCGCCAGTGCTTGGTTCCATTCTCTCATTGGTGGGATTGCAGAAGCGAGAGATTCTAGATGAATAAAAGTGCCCTTCTACGTTCAATACTGCCTTGCAGCTACTTGCACCCTCTGCTGATGGGAATGCTGTGGTTATACAGTGCTAGTTACTACAAACTTATTTGTTTTAACTTGCCTGGTACTGTTTAACCAGTACAAGACTGTTATATGCGAGTAGCTGTCAACTTATAGGCGAGTAACTCAAACTGTGTGACAACCGCAAGGTCTTGACTTTATCTTATGCCGTTGTTACGCCCTTTTAGTTACTATAAACTTTATTTTAACTTGCCTGGCATGGACTAGCACTTTGTAATCAATGCATTATAGTGTGTTACCGGCTTTAGCATATTTTATCGGAGTGTAATTGGGGTCGGTTTCTTCAAACAGTGAGCTAGGTGACTCGAGAGTTAAATGTCAGAAATGTTTAATTTTTGTGCAATCAATTGGTTGTACTAAAATGAACACTTTCTGACATTTAACTCTCGAGTCACCTAGCTCACTGTTTGAAAAAACCGACCCTTAGTGTACGATGCGTCTTACATAACAGTAATCCTGAGTAAAAATAAGTAGTCATTGTAAATTAAGCCGTTACTATGATCTTCGTATACAGAGATGTGTCAAAGTCAAACGAATATTGTAGTATTATATAGCCCTTTTTGTACAATGCTCTATCCTTTTTTTTTCATGGAGTAGAATAAAGCGATATAAGTATAGTAGTATAACGCTCAATTAATTATAATCGGACCTAGTCCAAAAAGGTGAAAAAAAGGTTTTCAATTACTAAAAATTGTAGAGAATTGGCTAACATTTTTATTAAATTGCGTTAAAATGTATTATTCATTATATAAATAAAATAACATCAACATTTTTGAAATTTGCTTCATTGTTTGTCCCATGAATATAATAATTAATATACGATATGTTTTGCGTAAATTCCAAACAGTTGAAATAAAATAATCAATCTTGCAAAAAAAAGGAAATCGTTGCAATGCTCGAATACGTTAAAGCACTTCATTACTTGGACTTGGTCGGATCATGGAATGGAATCGAATTTCTTCTTATGAGTGCATTAATAAGAAACTATAATATTCGTTTGACTTTGGCACATTCTGGTCGTATACCATTGTCATTGCTAACTTTTACAATGACTAATGATAGGAAACCGGGCTTACAAGCGATATTCACTAAAATGCATATATGATAGTGTATATGGTTCTGTCACTATTACTTGAGTAAAGGATCTGTCAAAGTGAAGAATTCCAACTGTCACTGTGACACTTTGACAGATCCTTTACTTCAAAACCATAGACACTATCATGTATGCATTTTAGTGAATACCGCTGTAATTGTGTCTTATCTCGTCTTGGTGTGTAGCCGGACTTTTAATGTATTGTATAAGATATAATATGCATGATGAAGTGATATAAATAATTTAAATTAAAATGGTTGAGCTGAAGCAAATTGTTTTTTTTTATTTCCAGGTGAGGCGTTGTTATCTCCTCTTGTAATGTGTGGACCTCAGGGTTTGGGATTTGCACGTCCTGTAACTCTACGTCTTCCTCATTGTGCTAATACGTTGCCATCTTTAGGACTTACACTAAATGCCACAGACACTGAACCTGGACCCACGCCTACCTGGGACAATATATTATTACCGGCGACCACCACTTTGAATACGGTGGCCGTCAAGGTGGATCACTTTTGATAATTATTACTTTATTCAACATTTGTACATTGCATTACATATTATTTTTAGCGACCATGTATTCAAAATTAAATATACCCACCATTCGTGTATTTGTATTCATCATTTCTTGCAATTATGTATGTCGAGTGCTAGGTTATTTATTGTAATTGAAAATATTTACCATTGTGCCTAATAACTGTTTTTACTATATTATTTTGAAAGCATATACATATAAAAAGTACTTATTATTACAATTATTATATAAACAAAAGACTGCCTTTGTGTATATAGCTTCATATATTATTTAGATATATAGCTGTAAAATCAAAGAACATTTTAATATCGACGACTCTCATTACTGACTTGATTAGCAACATTTTTTTCGACCATAATATTATGAATTTTTAATTTATTGAGAATTTTCAATATTTTGAATCCAATTATATATATATAGTATAAATTTTAATATGTAAGATCTCCTAATGAATCTCATGTAAGATTGATAGAAAACGATTCAAGGTTTTTATATATTTTATTATGAAAAATATTATTTCCATTAAGATTGAATAAAAATATTTTTTTTTCACAAAATAATTTTGTTTGAATTATTCCTATGTACGTTATCACTGAAGCATGTGAAGGCCATATGAAGTTGTATGTGCCCTTGGGGGTAGATAAATCCGCCCCCGGGCCCCCCCAACTAGTAGCGGGGCCCACGTGTCGCCCCCGTCATGTCGCCGTAATCTGATGAATGAATAAAACATTGAAATATCGACTTCTATAATAACATCCTTCGCTCGTTTCATTCAGAATTGTTTGCATTTTAAAAATATATCAAAGCTGGTATTTTTTTTTTATTTTTACATACGCCCTGAGAGACTTTTTAGACACAACAAAGTGTTAATTATTATCTGTCGGTGATCTTAACTATTACTATTTACACAGGTCACCGACTTGATAATCAGTATTTACCTTACAATACAGGAAATCAGAGTAATCCTGGATCAAGACAATCGATCGAGATTTTATTAACATTATTCCCGATCTCCCAGTCGTAATAACCGATCAAATCAATTATTATTTTTTTGAATTGAGAGAGATTTGCGTTCTTATTCTTTGAACTGGTAATTATAATAGTTTAATTAATTTGAAATTATAAAATCTCAATGAAGACAATTGGTGATACTACAAAAAATAATATAATTAATAATACTACCCATTTCTTTTTTTATTCTATTATAATTACATGAAAAAAAAATATTCATACAAAACTAGGAGAATTTAATACGTTTTTTTTTTAAATAAAAAGCTCTTTGTTTTATATAATTATAGAGCGTTTGTCAAAATTTAAATATACTCAAAAGTGAAATAAATTACCGCAAACGGCTTTAATAATCCCTACTAGTAATTTCAATTAATTTGAAATTATAAAAGACTTTTTTAACGAAGCAACTAATATTTGTTTCATCATATCTTTGTTGAGTTTAAACATCAATCGAAATGAGAACTAACTTACTGCAAAGGTATTTAATTTTTAAAATACCTACTATATTTTATATAGAAATTAACAGGAAATATTAACAGACTATTTATTACAATATATAGAATCTTATGTTTGTAGAGTAAATTTTAAACTCTAGACACGTGTTCTGTGATTGATAATATCTCACTTTTAGGCATGTTCTCTACAAATATAAGAAAAATATTCGTTAAAATATTCTCAATGAAAAATTAGTAAGTTACTTTAATACATAAATAAATTCGCTACTCTCATCGATTTGCCATTATCAAGCTATAAATACATAATAATTAGAATCGTGGGTGTTTGTATACGAAAATATACATAATTGATTTAGACCGCTTGTAAATTATAAATTATGTAATCCAAGCGTACAAAGTTTAACGCCTAAATAAATCTTATTAAATTTAGATTGATTTTTGGATCCCCTAGTGGTTGCTTTAATAGGAGATTTGATGCCTTCACATTGTGTTATATTAAACGACGTCAATATTGTTTAAATATGAATATTCTCTACGTAATATGGTTTATTTTTCTCACTAAGACGCCTTCAAAGAATATATTTTATATACAGAACCGCTATCTTGTAGTATTATATGAGGGGTCTTCCTGAAAAGTATCATTGTATCGTATACACCACTGAAAACGACTTTTCAGCAACACAAGATCCTTACATTATTTTGGGAACCGCTCTTATCCAAACCACAGCACGAATATTTAATAATTTGATGAAAATGTTTTGAATTATAAGTTCTCTTAAATGCGGATTAAAGGTGCTTTATTAACACTACAATACCCTTTTCATGTAAGAAAAACAATCAATAGTAGTTTAAAAAAAATGCTTATTTTTTACGGGCCAGTTTCTTGCGAGTTTTGTGCAAACCATTTAATTGAACAAACATAAAAGAATGACTCGATAGTTACATTGCCCGCTGTCTAAAGAACCCAACTTGTAGAAAAATATATAATAACGTCTGATTTATACGGTTTTATTTGCTTTCTTGACCATTTATAATTGAAGACCTTGGCGAAAAAAATACAGATTATAAAAATCATTATCTTGATATATAGATAATTAAAATATTTTATTTATTAAATTCAGTGCTTATTTCTTCCAAGTTTGCAAACTAATTAATTGCACAAAAATTAAATAATAACTCGAGAGTTACATAGCTCGCTGTCTAAAAATATGCGTTGAAATGTGAAAAAGCAAATCTTAAAAAAATTATACAATAATGCATACTGTTTTATTTCCTTTATTGACAATTTATAAATGAAGACCATATTTTTTTACATCTTTATATATATATTTTTTCAGTGATGTCTGTAAATCAATTAATTGCATAAAATTGAAATAATGACTCGAGAGTTACATAGCTCGCAGTTTAAAGAAATCGACCCGTTGATTTTTTTAATAATACAATATAGTCTATAGTAATGGAAGATCTTAACGAAAAAACACCATATGTGGTTTTTCCAAAATTTATATTAATTATATTGATAATAAATAATATATCTGTGCAATAAAATAATTAGGATTTTTTTTAGATAAAGATTGAAATTCGCTTTGAAAGCCACTAGGTTTTTAGCCCTGATTGTCTTAACACGTATTATTAGAAATAATGCATGCTTAAAAATAAATAATTTTGTTTAGTGGTCATTAGATTTGTATGAATGGTGAAAAGACATAAATCAAAGTTTGTAAAGCAAGATGGATAACTTCAGTAGAAACATTTGCAAAGATAACAACTTCTCCACTATCTTGTCACTTGCTTCATCCCCTCTGTTTTGACCCATTTAAACTAAACTATTAATATTATTGTATATATACAGATTTAAAAAAATCTAATTTAATAATATGATAGTGCATTCTTTCCTGGAATTGAGGTCAATTAGCATATTTTTGGAATCCTGCAGTGCACCAGAAGTGAAGTTCTAGTGAACAACAACAACACTTTTAGAAACACGTCGAATTAAAAAAAATACAAGGAAACACTTCTTGTCGTGTCTCAAGATACACTTTACAAAAAACAACATTCTCTTGTCTTCATTTTTAACAAGACTTGTGAATATTTATGAGAAACTGTGGCGAAAATGACAAATCTAATCGATACAATAACATTTCAATTTATTCCGGAATCATGAACACGAAATAAAATACTTAACATTTTAAGGGGATGAACGATTCTTTTTTAAATAGTTATGTATTTTGAGTATCATTTAAGTTACAACAAATATTTATTTCGTATTAATATAGACTAACAGCGTCTTATTATTATAAGTGTATTAAAACAAGGTTGCCACTAATAGGCAAGTTCAACTGTTTTATTTAATTTATTTATTATTAAAAATATATTTTTGTGAAAACCTATTGCCATTCTGTATAATATTCTCAATTAATAAAAACCGACTTAGTATTAATCTTTTTTGAGTGAAAAGTTTGGGTAAAACTAAAAATGAATAAAATCACAAACTATTTATCAAATTTGGGTACAGGTTGTTCATATCAAATTAAACCTTTTTGAAATTACACTTAAAAATATTTCACATGCATAATGGAATTTAGATTTTTTTATATCCTAAAATTTTAGTTTAAAAATATATGTATATTTATAACATATAAAAAAAAAATATGTAATATTTATAATGTAAAAAAATTTAAAGGGACAGGCTCTATATGAAACATACCGTAAATGAATAGTTGGAATAAAAAAGTAATTCTTTCTGCTATTGCGACTGTAAAATCGGGAAAATTTTTTAATAAAATTCCGTTTGATCTTTTTATTCTGAAAGAATTAAATTGTGTTTGTTTTCGATTGTCATCATAATTTTGGGTCTATATTTTGTGGTTTGAGAAAATCGATTTTGTCGGTGTCGAGTCGATTTGATTTATATAGTTTGAAAATTAATGAATAAATAATGCTTTAGATTGAAAGTCATAACCAAACCTCGACTACGAGAGAGAAAAAATTGCTTTTCCATTACTCACAATTGTAGAGCACTGTGTGACTTACATTTTTATTGTACATATTGCTTTATTATGTGGTAAAATGTATTATTCTATTTAAATTTTCGAATATTAACAGAACAATCTTATAACATATTTTTGTGCTCTTGGCCAGCGATTTTAATTATGTTTCCTCAATCGATAGATAATTAAATCAATACTTTAAATATTAATCATAATAGGGCAATTTGGGCCTTTCTTAACAAAATTATTAGGTCAATATTGTCATAGTTTTATCAGATTACCCGTAGACGGAATTAGTATTGGAATCGATGTGGATTGTGTTAGATATGGTGGTTTTGCTAATGTTCCTCGAAGGGTGAGTTAAAGAGACGTGATCAGACTATAAGATACTATTTATACTAGTCTCATTACATATATTAGGGAACTCTTGTAAACTTCAGGACTATTAAACGGGTTATGGAAATACCAATTACATGAAAATTGCGTGCGTGTCTGCTTTAGACCCAATTCACTACAAATTACTGCCTAATTTATACCCCATACAATTTATACACTGGCAGGGATTTTTAAAAGTAAAAGTTGGTATCCCTAGTGTATAATGTATTATTTATTTTAATTTAGGCAAGCAGGTTGTGAGGAAATAAAACATTTTATGAGTGCGTTGCGGCTGAAATGGGAAAACTTGTAAAGGAAACCCGTGAACAAATATAATTTGTGAAAGTATCATTAAATTCACAAAAATAATAATTGTTTTGATTTGATTACGATTGGAAGATCGGGAATAATATTTAAAAAATCCCGATTGATCGTTTTGATCCAGGTTTCCTCTGATTTCCTGGATTGTATGGTAAATACTGAAACGATTATTAACTAGTAATAGTTTAGATCACCGACAGACAAATATTTAATACGTTGTTGTAGATACAACAGATTTTTTTTACAGTTTTTTAAATTTGTAAAAACATAACCTAAACTAACTGACAAATGCTGCATTATCATCACTGCGATTTGGGATCTACCGTAATGTTCTAGTGGTACCCCACCATGATATAATAATATAATATGTATATACAGGATGGACATGAAATAACTGAGAGTATTTTAGGGGGTGGTAAGATATCGCCATAATAATTGAAAAAATAAATAATAATATTAGCAGTGCTTTGGAATCGAGTTTGTGCCACCATCTTGGAATCAGCTGTTTCTATGAAGTACTCAGTAGTGACTGTCGCGTGTTTATTGAGTCTATTAATTAATAAAATAATAATAATAATTTTTTCGTTTATATTTACGATACGCTATCACCCCCTTAAATATTCTCAGTTATTTCAAGTCCACCCTGTATAAACAAATAAAGAAAATAAAATAAAAAGCCCGAAAAACGATAAACTGTGAGCTTTTATTAATGAGCCTTTAATATAGAAATCGATATATAATAAAAAATCTTTAGGGCCGGATTCTTCAACCATGTGTCACTAGGCGATTTACGTGCCAAATGCTTTTCTTCAAGATGTAGCTCGTGCTATGAGCTGTCAAATCCTAGATTGGCATTATCAAGGTGCTATAGATAAAACTCGAGCTCGTGCTATATTTCCCCCTCCATTTCAGTTTCATGCCGAATCCGTCACTTCAGCTCGAGTCGCCTGTATGCAAGTTCTCTTGAATGCTTCCGATACACACATCGGAACCGCTCGGCTATACCTTTGACATGGGCTGAAGACACGGAACATTTTTATATGACATGAGATTCGTACAATATCTTGCCACGTAGCATAAGATTTAACACGGCTTAAAGAAAGTGACCCTTATTGTTGACATTTTAAAAATATTTTCACAGCCCAGAAAACACAATGGGTAATTGTAAAATCGTTAAACCAACCTATTTTATATATAAAATTTGAGTAATTGTGTTCGTCGAAATATTCATCAATCACCGATAGTTTCCGATCAATTATATTAATATTCGATATAAATATCTTAAAATATAATATGGCGGTGGCGTGATAGTATCGTAGTATACAATATTCAGTGTTCCGGTCGTAGTAGGTTCAGTATGCCGGTTGAACCGGTACAGTGAGGTTCTCTGTGTACAAGTGTCTCTAGTTATTAAACTACGAAATTGTAAAAAAGTTATGTGAACCATCACGTGCCTTGTCAAATTATTATCTAAAAATATCAAATGTAAGTACCGTACATTTAAAAATAATACTCACCCATGAATAGTGCATTTAAATTCACTGAACCGGAATTATAAATATTTATTAGAACGCCTTCATCCATTAATGAAATATTTATAAATACCTACATTATTTAATTAATTTTTTATAGTAGGTACTTTAAGTATAAATAAGAGGAAAATTGTTAATGAAAAGACTCTTACTTAATAACTGAACTATGTGTCAATTTGAGGAATATTATTTATGCAAAATTTCGACCGCAGAGGGAAACTTATTATGTATTTCCCAATTGGTTGTTATCGGGGCCACCGAGAGTTGTTACAGGGGCCTCCAGGTTGAATGTGAGACTTACAGTACCCGAAGTATGGAAATCAGGCGATATTTTATACATTCAAAGCATTAAACCACTCTAATATACATATTAACACTACGATCACAATGAAAAATATATCACTTATTCCCATACACCATTATTACATATTTACATGCATAACTATCATATTTAAATTTTTATTGAATTAATATGACGAAAATATCTAATAAAACTCGATTAACGGACATTTTTAAATGATTTTTGTAAAAATTATAATTAATTCTTGTTGTAGAAACGATGTATCATTTCATCGATGAAATATTTTGACTGCGTAAATCGAGTTTTATTAGATAATTTGGTCGTTTTAATTGATTATACATATAACTATTATAGTTATGTGTATAAAAATGATTGTGTAGATGAGATATATTAGACTAGGTGATATTTTCATGAAGATCGTAGTGTGAATAGGTTTTACAGAGTAGTGTAATGCTTGAAAATAATATAATTTAGTCGAATTCCCATACTATGAGGGCCGTACAAACGACTACTGTTCACAGCTGTACGGACGAATTCTGTCTAGCATTCTGGCCTGTATTCTCGACGTGGCCTCGTTATTATGCAATTGACTTTGGTTCATATGTTACTATGGTTATCAGATTACGCACTAACGGTTATTATTAGTCACACCACGATATCATATTATTTTACCATACTACACAATTTTTTGCTCATAATATTGTCAATCAAATTGATAATTAGTTGCATATAAAATACATTTATAAAAATACATCACAACTGTACAGCATCACAATTGTACAGTAAAAACGCAAATGTTTATTTTTAATTTAATTCTGTCGTATATTCAAATAGAGGTGGCAATGTTGGTTACCAACCGTTACAGTATTACAGTTTTTCAGTGTGTTTTTACCTCTCTCGAAGCCTAAAAACCTCCATTGTTACATACGTTTCTTTGTGTAAAGTCTTCTATTTGTCGTTGTGAAAGCAAAACATCGATTTTTAGGTAAAAAATACTAGAATTGAATGTCTAACGAGCGTCGATGCGATCCAAGCGTTCTTGTGTGTCATGTTTTAAAGTAAAAACTACTAATTACACTCTGTATTGAAAACCATCAATATTATAATTGTATACGTGTTTTAATGTATGTAAATACCTAAAGTTATTATAATATATACAAATAATAAACATAGAATGTAGCCATTATTATTTTGACTGTTGAGGTGTTCGTATAATTGCCTAAATTCAGGCGCATTTATAAACTTATTATAACATTATGAATATACATTTTATTTATTATTAGATTTTACCATATCTTCTTTGAAATTAAAAAAATAATTGACTAAAAATCATCACTATAAAAAATGTTTTTATAATGATGATTTATATTAATATTTATATAAATATTTTAGTTGGGTGCATTTATGTGCAAAATGTTAATAGTATTTTTCAAGGTAAAAATGGATGAAAATGGCTGTAGTTCGTTAACGTTAATGGTCCATCAGGGTGACCTGTGCCATATATACATACCAGTAGTAGATATCATCATCACCAGCAACACTTTAACTTGAAAACATAAAACTAGGGTGAAAATACCCGCATCGTTTTCGACCCTTATTTGATGACCACCGCAATTAAATAAATAAAATAGCTTGATAGATTACTTTTAAATATATTTTAGTGTTTTATATTTAGTTTACTTCTTTGAGAGTTTAGTGTATTGGTTAATCAATGCCTTATACATTTAAGGTGGTAATAAAATTAAAATTATTCTTAATAATATTATATATGAATCTATGAGTTTGTTAGTTTCAATTATTAACTCGACATAAGTTCTCTGTTGTTATTTATTTTATTTAAAAAAATATTCATAATAATTCGGCAAGAGTCGTATGACTACAAAAATCATTTTACCATACATGAATTAAAATTAATTCAATCGGTTATTGTAAAATGTGGAATAATATTAATATTAAATTGGAATATCGACTCGGTCCAAGTTTACTCTGATTTTAAAGTGTATACTGAGGCAATTAAATTCGAATAAAATCAAACCAATTAATATAAGCATTTTTAGGCACAACCAATAATTAGTGTAATATATTTTTTATAATTAATAAATAGTCAAGTAAACTTACTGATTATTATTTTGAGATCATGCCAAATAATTAACAAACACACCGTCGATATTCTCAATAAAATGCTTCATATACATACTAGTTTACAATTTATTTTAAGTGCATTTGCACGGTAAATTATAAATCTTAATTTTCGCTGTGATTGTTGTTATGATACACCTGTTCTTCTTATTATGGTTCATTAGCCTACTAATAGCATTTTCAGGTCACTCGATTCACACTCTCGTCCTAATCCACCCTAACATTATATAAACCACCCTATCTTCACACAAAGGGCTCTAAAATAATGACTCAACTATAATAATAATGCAACTTCGTAACCAAGCATAACTCATATTCACTTTAAATCGATTCTAAAATATATCATCTAAGCTAAAAAATATTTATATTTCCATATTTA
>JAGTTH010003525.1:0-11334 GCA_022606485.1 Agraylea sexmaculata | reverse complement strand
TTAATAGTTAAGATGAATTAACACGTTTTTGTGTCTAAAAAACCAAAATGAGTAAAAACCTTGTCTAAAAGCCACTCGGGGCGTACATTTAAAAAAATGGTTATCACTGGAAAGCATGGCTTTCAGGTATGTTTATGGATAATAAAATGGACTAGGTTCTTCTTTATTTAGAAATATTGTATGAAATTATCTAATGATGAATGCTGTTATAGTTATACGATAAAAAATAACACAAGTTTTAGTTGTCAGTAATATCGCGTACGTCACGACATTATATGTGTACCTATCGAATTTCTTCATTTTAATACGAATGTATCAAGTATGAATTATTAGCGAAAAAAATTGGTCATACTACATACAACATTATTTATATATTATATAAGAAGGATATGATATTATTGGCATGATGAGGTATTAATATTATTTTGACATGTTTATTTGTAAGCTGTCTGTTTTTATATGTTTCGTGCACGAAATGAGTTGGTCCTTGGGGCACACTTCACCGATGATTTGTTACTATTTCCAATACCAAATATGTATTCTATTCCCTCAAGGATATCGTATTTTACTCAGAGGGAATTCAATTCGATGAGTTTTACACAAAGGAAAAACTCGCCAAATACCGTTGCGACTTTTCCGACATTTGAGTTCTTTTTGATGAAGAATGAAAGTATGGGACTGTGAATATCCACAAAAAATAATCTTCATTTTGCACATTAAATATCATGTACAATTAAAATATCGTTATCTGGCATTAGACGAAACCAATAAAATATATACAAATTATTCTAATAAAACTGTTACGTAATGCTGTTGTTATGTAAATTAGAGGCTATAATTAATAATATATAGGTAAAAGATTTATACACTCTGTACTTCTAAGTCTATTAAAAACTTATGCATAATATATATATATATATATATATATATATATATATATATATATATATATATATATATATAATAATAATAATATTTTATAACTAAAACTCGGTCAACAGGGTGAAAAAACAAGTTTTCAATTGCTTACAATTGTACAACAATACGCAGCTAACATTTGCTTCATTATTACGTATAACAAAATAATATTATTTAAATAAAATTACAATTTTATTTTAGAATATAGGTACATAGTTGAAATAAAATAATATAAAATATAATCGTTGCAGTGCTCGAATACTATAAAGCACTTGGACTGTGTTTGTAATTCGTTACAAATTACACTTTTAAGTAAATACGAGTTTCTTATTTTTGTTTCAATAAAATTGTAAAGTAATTTCTACAAATTTATTACCAATTTATTTTTACTAATAAATAATATAATGGTATTTTACCAATATGTTAATTATTTTTATATGCAACTGGGGAAAAAAGTATATTAACTTAACTAATTATTTTTGTTCATAAATAATACCACATTTTGTAACGTTATACGCACTTATAATAAATAATGAGTCCCTGTTATTCCAAATATATCGAAAATAAAATATAAATAACAGA
The DNA here is from genome assembly GCA_022606485.1 of Agraylea sexmaculata. Classification (NCBI taxonomy): domain Eukaryota; kingdom Metazoa; phylum Arthropoda; class Insecta; order Trichoptera; family Hydroptilidae; genus Agraylea; species Agraylea sexmaculata. The sequence continues at coordinate 9,834 of JAGTTH010003525.1, read as the reverse complement.
CAATTGTGAAATTGAGGGGCTTAGAATCAAAAGCTCACTTAAATCTATAAATATTTAACTATCAAAATATCATAGCATTGTTATAAATTAATGATTCCAAAGAAAATGAACGTTTTTATGCTTTAGCTTGATTTCTGAATTCTTGAATTTAATATATATATATATATATATATATATATATATATATATATATATATTATATATATATATATATATATATATATATATATATATATATATATATATATATATATATATCTATATATATATGTATATATTTTTTTTTATTATTAAAAGTTCACCGTGTATATTGGGAGTAATATTCGGACTTTCCCGTTTTCTGAAGTATTGCATACAATCTTGTGTAAAATACGTTTTTGTATGCTTTGTGTTGATACTCGAAATATTAATTTGTATATTTAAATGAATTTACATGACAAAGAGTCGATGGTTTAGGAATCAGCAGTTCAGAGGTAACACAATAACCATCCAACTGATCTTGGAGTCGAAATTGACTAGGCAGCGAAACCAAATCAGAAGAGAACCACCCTTCAAACAACCACCACCCCCAGTCGCCTCCCCTTCTACGATACAGGATATTGAGCAATATTGCCTTCACTTGTTATTCTTCAGCGCACACGAACAATTTGTCATTTTTTTCGAATTAGGTCGAATTACATTCAGCTGAAATATCCCCAGAGCTTACCTACAAATATAACAATAATACAATTTTTATTTATTTTTTACTTGCAACTAATCTATATATATATTTTTATTGAAATATAAGAGAAGGTTAGGTTATATATTTAATGGTTTGTTTAGGATTTTAAAAAAACGGTGAAAATTCAGATAAAATCCATGGGTGATTATATAAATAACCACCGTATATAAAGGTGCCAATAAGATGTTTATAAATCTGTTTAGTAGTATATTTGCTAGCACTCTGATTGGCGCTCATATTTCATTCTATTCTCTCATTGGAGGGATCCTAAGCGCATAAAAATTATCCATACCAATTAGCTTGAATGTTATATATTATAAGATGTCAAAAACATGAGAGACAAATATGAGTTTGTCAAAAAAGGTTTCGTATGACATCCGATTGGGGCGCTGCTTTTACCGCTCGTACTGTTTATCTGTCACTTGTCGATCTTCCTAATAACATTAATATGGTAAAGTGCGTCATTAAGTTTCTTGATATATTCAACGACAAACAATATGTCACTATGTAAACAATTAACATTATCATGAGGATATTTTTGTGAGAATGTTGTTGTTTTCGAGTGTCCAATTGTGAACAATGATTTTATAGATTACAGTGTTGCAGGTGGTCACAGGCGCCTATGTGTAAAGTATATGTATAATATGCGCATGTAGTAGTGGCGGCCATGTTGCAATATATGAAAACAATACGCATGACACTTTTATAGGTATTATGGAGAATCTTACTTATTTCCTTAACTATGGCCCTTGATGACAGGCTTATAGAATTGGATTTTAGAGACAACATTGTTGCAGGTGGCCACAGCTAAATTATATAATGTATAATATTCGCATGAAACTTCTATAGATATAAGATAAAATACACTGCGAATGTGAAAAGTGTTGTAAGAATTACGTTTAATTATTAGAAACTGAATAAATTTAAATATGCGATTCGCAAGAAAGTCTCGCTGTTCATGTTAAAGAGGCAACAATTTGAATATTTATAGATGCAAACCTGGATCAAATAATTTGTATAATATTATACTTATATTTAAAAACAATCTCAAGTATATTAACAGGTTCAATAAGAGAATTTGTATTCAAAAATCAAGGCCCAATGCGCTATGAACACATATATTAATATTATGTCCAAAAGGTTATTAAGAGCGATAGTTAGCCAATATTGTTTTATATTATATATTATATTATGATTAGTTAATATTGTAGTTAATAGTGGTGATGATATATGAGGTGTTGTGATGATGACACATTTCCATGATGTCGTGTCTAGTCTCTCCATCTATCTCTGGTACATTCTCCTATTAACTGCTTTATTTCCTCGTAATGTACATAAATACTCTCATCACTGAATTTATCACTGTAAAATAATATTATAAATATTTTATATAATAAGGCTGCTTTATGTGTAGAAATCCATTACAGATATCGATTGATTTTATTTAAAAATTCTGTTTGTTTTGAAACAAAATGTCCGGCTGTGGTTAACTCAAATTAATACAACAGCGCGGATACTGCTGTATATAATTAGACCAAGTCTAAGAGGTGTAATGAAGTAGTTTGACATATTCAAGCTCGCAATCGATTTCCTTTATAATATTGATTTATTATTTGATTATTGTCGTATTTTATTTCAACTCTATTCATCGGACAAACTATAAACAAATTTAACAAAAAAAATATTTTATTAATATTGAGCTTTTTTAAGAGGGTGTTTTAGACACAACAACGTGTTTTTTTCTTCATTGGTGATCTTAACTATTACTAGTTACATAGGTCACCGACAGAGAGGCTCTGCCCGACTTAATATTAGCCTCAATATTTATCATCCAATACAGGAAATCAGACTAAACTTGCATCAAGACGATCTATGGGGGTTTTATTATTAATATTTTTTGTTCGCTTATATTTGCGATAACCAACCAAGTCAAGTCCATCCAGTATAATAAAAATGTAAGTCGCGCAGTTCTCCACAATTTTGAGCAATTAAAAACCTATTTTTCACCGTCTTGGCCGATGAGACTACTTCTACTACTACTAGATACAATTACTTCGAGTTTAAGCTTATCCAAATTTGCTCTACAAACATAAGAAACAAAGAGCAAAGGACCCGACCTCCACCATTTCAATATGCGAGTAATTCCCCTCTTCTATAATACGTAATTGTCGCTGCGCTTTAGTCTGAACCAAAGACTGTGTTGTATTCCTCTTAGGCGTGGCACAGACTTGTGTGCTCGTTCTCTGTTACTGAGAAAACTAGTGCTCAACACTGATTGGCGCTCGTGTTAGGTTACATTTCTCTCATTGGCGGAGATACGAGAAGCATCAAACAGCACTCACGTCTATGCCGTGCCTTAAAAAAAAACACTAAACATAATTGTTTTATGTCTTGTGAGTTTCACTGGAGGCTCGTAAAAGTGTTGGGTTACGCCTGTGTCCACGTTATGCCATGTGTGAATTTTTAACTAAAAAAGAACTTAAGTTACGTGAGACAAGCAAGCGAAGTAGACAATTTATATTCCATAACTGGAAGGGTGACCGCTTTACGAGGGCTCAGGACGTTTCTAGTCAATTTGTGACCGCTTCAATGGGACAATTTTACCCTTGAATGCCAAATCTGGTAAGCAAACAAGATATGCAAAATAAGAAGAAAGAGCTTCTACCGAGAAATACGAAATGCGATGACAGATAAAAAGGATCCAGCTAACGTTGGTGAAAAATCAACATTACGTATTTGGAGAAAAAACACAATTTGTTTGAGGAAACCCACATAAATGAAAAATAAACGGACGATTTGCGGAATTCGGGTTAAAATTGTTATGTTTGCATACATAAATATTAATATTGTATTTTATGTGCAGACATCATTATCATATAGCCAATTTGGGCAATTTCTGAATATCTTCATTTCTGTTTGGTTATCACAAATTATTTATGAAAGTTTGTAGCCAAACTTGCAACACACTCTACATGAACTTTGATAAACTTGGCAACCCATATTAAATGATGCGTACAAAATCAAAATCACCTACATCCAGTTTTCGTTTTTCTTCAAATATTGATTGTAACGGATTCTCATAAATCTAGGTTGTAATATTTGATCATCAAAATATTGCAAATTCCATTAATTTTGAAATTATGATTTCAAATAAGATGTACGTTTTTCTGTATTTAATCGATGCGGATTGATATATAAATAAAGGGTGGGACAAAAGTCCCGCTACCATTTCCGCATTGATTACGCGCCATCTTGGTTATGTGATGTTTAGATCAATTTCGTCACTATTTCTGCTCGTAGTGTGGCGTATATTTATCCAATATATATATATATATATATATATATATATATATATATATATATATATATATATATATATATATATATATATATAATAGGGACGTATTATGCGCTTGGTTGGGTCAAAACTTACCTAAACGTCACATAACCAATACAGCAAGCGATCAGAACAGTAGCGGGACTTTTGTCCCACTCATCATATCAAATAATAATCTCCGCATCCGTTAGATATCGATAATTTACTTGAAGTCCATGACAAAGAACACTTTAAGGAAAACAGACGAAACAAAGAATAGACACTTTACTATTTGGAAAAGGAGCTTGGATAAATTTATTCGATGGTTGATCGTGGCCGTATTTTACGAGCGACAATTACGCGAAATTTCCACGCTAACAATGAAAGTTTCACATTCAATGATTGGTTCTAGAATCCCTTTGTGGTAGACCTCTTTGTTTAGTACCCCCGAAATACTTTGTCTGATCGATGACATAATTCACAAGTAGACAACCCTTACAACCTCTTTGATTAACACCCTTACCGCCACAAAGAAATATCAGCGGGATGCAATACTCCCTTTGTGCGGGCTAATATATAAAAATATTTCATCGACGAAGCGAATATTCACTGCGGTAAAGGAAGATATTAAAATCTGAAATTATTAGCCGCGAAAACTCAAAGAGGGTCCTCTTTTCTACGTTAAATATTAAACAGAAATGTGGCTGTTTTATTCGTTTTTTTTTGTTAATAAGGAGGGGAAGCGCCGTGCATTGTAATGCATTGCTATTTTAAATTGAAAAAGTTTCATAGTCAACCACGGCGACACGACATTGTGAATGAGAAAGTATCCTCATTTTATGAAATTTGCCAATGGACGGTTATAATAAATAGAATTATATTCTGACTCACCAGCTGCTCTAGCTTCCTTACAGGCATCGTACATATCCTGCTTGATGTCAGCATTATCATCAGCAATGGTTTCACCGACAGTAACAAATCTCTCGACAGCTAAGTTAACCGCTTGTCCGACTCTTGCAACTGCTCTTCCTCCACCACAAGATGATACGCTGCTACGCTCGCTACGATGCGAAACCAGCGTAGAGATCTGTAATTAAAAACAATTATAAAAAAAATCAAAGATGCGTGATACCGGGGCCGTCGCGAGTAAAGGGGCCAGAATGCCAGACAGAGCTGTTAGCGGTGGTCGCTAATACGGTGCTCATATATACTATTTCGACTTAATTACAAAATTATATTTTAACCATTGCACTACTCTATACAATGTGTCTACACTACTGTCTCCATGAAAAAAATATTATTAGAGTCTTGGAACGATTACTTTCATAATATTGCTTTATTATTTGTTAATTGTATTATTTTATTTCTATACACAAAACTTTATATTACATGTTGTCTAGTTGTAATATAATATCAAATTTTATTCAGATAAATATAATAGAAATGTAATCCGCGCAGTGTGTAATCTACAATTGTGAGCAATTGAAAACCTGTTTCTTCACCCTCTTAGACGAGGTTTAAATTTATATTAAATAAATACAACCAACATATCTAATAGAACTCAATTTACACAGACAAAATATTTAATTGATAAAATTATATATTATTTCTACAGCAAAAATATATAAAAGATATTTTGGTAGTATTAATTTAATATAACTATTATAGTTATGCATGTTAATATATATGTAATATAAATATGAATTAAATATTGCAGTTACAAAGGCCACCGACAGGGCGGCTCTGTCTGAATAATCTTATAATCACCTTAGAGACAATCAATCGGGGTTTTCAAGTCGCAATAGCCGATTAAATAATTTTTTTATTCGAGCGGGATTTGAAACTACGACCACAGTATTACTCTGGTTTATTTATGATGAAGCAATTATTTTGTACAAGTTTTTCAATAATTCCATTCAAAATTTTGTGACCCAAAACATCAGAAAAACGAAAAATAGTTCTTCTGACGGGATAACAGTTGCGTTCATCTGTATAAAAAAGTATCGATCGAAATGCATGTAGTTTTTTTGCAAAGAGGTATGGAGTAAAATATAATGTAATTATACCTATTGAGTTAAACTTTCACCGGTTAATTCTGTGAAAGTAGGGCTAGTAATAGTTTGTATAGTAGAATCGATCGATGAAGAAGGAGATAAGCTAAGGTAATAGTTTCGGTGGTTGTTGTGTTTAGAACTTGTTCCTGAAAACATCTTTAATTACTAACTATTGTAGTACAAGCCTTCAGATACGAGAATATGTTGTATTCTCTTAACTAAACAACATAATTACGTATCAACGAAAATATTTTAAGTCAGAGATTGTTCTTTTTCTTACAAAAGTGGTTGGTTTCAGTTTTCAAGTGTGTTAATTGATGAGGTCGTTGTGAATATGGATGGCCATAAGACAGGTGTTGGTCATCGGATACTTATTAATTAGTAGGTGTACTTTTACCTTTATCACTGTCCGCCCTTAATTTAGAAGGACAAGTAATTTTGCATCCCCTCTCTCTATATTGAACCACCCCTTTGAAATATTACGCCTTCAAATGTCAAACCATTATTCTCTCACCACGAACATCTCGAATACAGCTCAAAGGGTACATTTTATACATTTAGGGTACTTGTAAAAAGTCCATTTCAAATAAATCATGCTACTCATTACAGGCCAGTATACTTTAGACATTTTTTACACACCAAATGGCGCCTTAGTCCTGAAACATTTTCAGCAAATAACCCACGCTTGAATATCGTATATCAAATTTATTGTTACGGAAACAGTATAATCTCTTAATTATTTTATTAATAACAATCATTAATGTAAAGCTTATAATGTTACAAATATATTTGGTTTATTAATTTATGTTTTAAATAATATTCCTGTAGACGGTCTTTGGCTTTTGAAAACACATGTTAGTGAAGTTTGGATGTATAAATTATGTATTATTATTCTGCTTACGCCTTTTACAGTACAAAATTAAAAATATGTATGATGAAAGCAATATAATAATGAATTTTTTAATTAAAATTGATCATATTTGATAAGTTAAAAAATTAAAGCACAGATTAGATTTAAAATTAGGTGCGTTTTAAGGTAAATAATTTAATACTTATTTACTTAAAACGAAGATTTTTAACCGATAAAAACCAGAAAACTTAATAGGTGGTTCATTCTTTTAAACACATTTATTTGGGAGTATATCCTCAATTTTTTATTCAATATGGATAAAACCGTTGCATTCACTGCATTTTTTTATTCCCTCATTTTTGATTCATGTTTCTCTCAAAGCATTTGTGCCTTTGTATACAAAAAAATGAAACGAGATAGGATAACTGATTAAAAAAATTAATAATTTAAAGTAATAATTAAAATTTTGCTTTACAAATTATGATGCTTTAGTCGAATATCCGATAATATAATTTTGGGACTGGAAATAATTTATTGAAAGGTTATGACGGTGTGGCGAGAGGCCATATTTTGCCACCTTTAAACCCGATCCACGCAATATTAATATCGATTTTGACACACAATGTGTTATAATAAATTACAATCACAACGAGACCCCGATAAATTGTCAACTCGTAAAATTTTACGCTCACTTTTTCCCGTGAAAAGCGATTTCAGAGTAGACATTTGCGCGCGTGAAAAGAAAAATACTGTTGAGTAAATTAGCATGAAGGGGAGGAGGAATGAAGGTAACAAACGCTCCAGTGAAATGAAGTGGAAGACAGTGAGGCTGTAAATCACAAGGAAGTGGATCCTTTAAAGAGAAAGACAGACACGAGAATAGTCCTTCTAGATGGAAATGGAGAATACGCCCTCGTAAAGATGGCGTCCCCTGGAAAAATATCATCAGGTACAACGAATCTACTCTCATTCACAATATTATCACAGGACAGAACATACTAAAACTACAGAGCTTTGTTATTGAAAAGGCTACATATTTGTGTTTGAATATCAAAGGTGAATTTGTTTATTTTCACGAAACGGATTATGTTCTCATTTCCACTCATAATTTTGCCGTTCGTCGTTTTAATCGAATTAACCGACCCGCAATCGGAACCCCACAACCTTTTCTTTACACTTTATTCATCCCCTAAAACACGCTACTATATTCTGATTATAATATTTTGGAAAGCACTTTAATTTAAACCCAGTGGCGCATTATTAGATTAATCTTCACGTAACATTCTATATAAAAATAAACAAATTTAACCGGCATTCTTTACATACTATAAGAATTTTTTTTAGACACAACAACGTTTTAATTCATTATTTGTCGGTGATCTTAACTATTACTAGTTACACAGGTCACCGACTTAATAATCAGTATTAACCTTACAATATAGGAAATCAGAATAAACCTGGATCAAGACGATCGATCAGGATTTAATTAATATTATTCCCGATCTTTTTTTTATTTGAGCGGGATTCGAACCCATGACCACAGTATTTGTAGCTACGCGTCTTATCACTTAAGCTGATAAATAAAATCCCAAGAAGAACAACAACGAATTTAATAATTGTATTAAGCTTAAGCGTCACTGCCAATTTTATTAATATTATTCCCGATCTCCCAGTTGTAATAACTGATTAAATACGGAATTTATATCAATTTTTATTCGTCCATTTTACAAGAGAGCCAAAAAAACTAATCCAAGCTGAACGAGGCAGACTGAAAACTACATTTTTTTTTAAATTACAATAATTTAAGCATTAATAATATCTTGAGTATTCACCTTACAATTCAGAAATCTCACAGTATTCAAGTCAAGTGATCAAATCAATTTAAAAACAATTCACTTGTGCGGTATTTGAACCCATGACCACAGTATTTGTAGCCACACGTTTTATCCTCTGAGCTATTACGCTTGTCAATAATAATATGAAAATATATTGTAATTTAGCAAATATCCATAAATAATTTGAACTCAATATTATATAGGTTTCAAAAAATAAATGTACAAAAATCTTGTATGAATATATGTATTGATAAATAAATTTAATTAATTATAGTTTCAGCTTGAATCAGTTTTTTGTGTCTCCTATAAAATCTAGCAAAATGGACTTACGTAGGCTAAGTGGATGCTCGAACCTTTTGTCCCTTATAATTGTATTATTTTATTTGATTTATCTGACATAATTATAACAGTTATCATACATCATAATTTTATATTCATGGGGTACATTACAATATTGAATGTGGTCAAATCCTGAGAAGATTGGCACATTTCAAAGACAAAATTATTATTGTATTAAAATTATTAATGGCATTTAATAAAATATCAGAATATAGAAACACTTAGCCTAGATTTGATGTTTTTAAGTAGGTACCTAATTCCTTTTCCTACAAATAGCAAGCACACTTGGAAATTAGGATTAGGATTACGGGCGGATCGTAAAGTTCGTGGGCTCATTAAAAACACAAGATTGGATTGAGAGATGTGGGATTAAAAATAGGATTAAAAAAATATCACAGTGGGGGGCCATTGACCGCACAGGGGGGGATCTTAATCAAACGGGGCCAATGCTAAAATAAAACTGAATAATAGTAAACAGGCCAAAAATCGCACATTAATTCTATTTATAATAATGTATTTAATATGCTTTTAAATTTAAGGAATTATATTATAATTCACAATTTTCGGATTCATATGTATTATGATTATTATTAGTCCAATGAAGTATGTTGAAATCAATGAACTTTAATCTATAGAAGCGTCATGCAATATTACCTAGCACATTCGAATATGCCTGGTCACTGATTAAAATGGTCACTGAATATTTTAAGAGGAGGTAT